>VCAZ01000003.1:277500-472500 GCA_005784505.1 Bagarius yarrelli | reverse complement strand
GATTCAACTTTATCGTCATTGTGCAAGGTACATGTACAGAGCCAATGAAATGCAGTAGGGTCATTTGAAACTAACCCATTTATGTAAGGACATTTGAAACTATACTATCAATGTAGGGACATTTGACACTAACCTATCAATGTAGGGACATTTGACAGTAAATTATCAATGTAGGGTAATTTAAAAACTAACCTATCAATGTAGAGACATTTGACAGTAAACTATCAATGTAGAGACATTTGACAGTAAACTATCAATGTAGAGACATTTGACACTAACCTATCAATGTAGGGTCATTTAAAACTAACCTATTAATGTAGGGTCATTCAACACTAACCTCAGTGTAAGGACATTTAACACTAACTTATCATTATGAGAGCGTTTTGTTCTTTTTGGCCTGACAAAGGGCAAAATATGTGTACACACACACACACACACACACACACCACGCACACACACACACATTGCACTGCATACCTTGCTGGACAAGCTCAGCGAGCAGGCCACTCCACTCTTCCCTGAAGAGGTTGGCGCCTGTCAGACTGCCGTCTCCGCCGATGACACACAGGTTAGTGATGCCATGCTGCACCAGGTTATGGGCCGCCTTCAGACGTCCTTCACGTGTTCTGAACTCTTTACAGCGTGCACTTCCGATCACAGTGCCACCCTGATGATGACAACAATGGTGCAGGGCAAATAAATGAAGAATGCAATAAACTACAGTAAAGTAAGAGGTTTCACAATCACAGAAATTAATATAAATTTAGTATAACAAAATTGGGCACTTTCAAAGAGAGAAGAAAACATCCACTGCACCCCAACGCCCCCGCCCCCGTAATTCTGGATCATCTCCAGAATCTCCAAACAACATGACATTTTTGCAATTCTGAAGTCTTGAACAGCATTTAACTGTCTGGCAGCCATAAGCATTTACAGCATACGCCCTTATTTAGAGCGGCTTTCATTTATCTCTTTTATACAACTGAGCAATTGGGGGTTGAGGGCCTTGCTCAGGGACCCAAATGTGGTGGCTTGGTGGAGCTGGGACTCGAACCCACAATCTTCAGGTTGGTAGTCCAACACCTTAATCATAAGCCATCACTTTCCCCGAAGTGAAACATGACTGCGGTAAATGATAAAGATAAAACTGAATTAAGGATAATTATGTGTCAAACAAATGTTTGTTCTTTATTCCACCCTATTTTTGTTTCATTATTTGCAAGTTCAATCACTGGTAATAGTCCAATCACCGATTGGGTTACTGGGTAACAAGTTAACAAAAGATGCACTTAACATTAGCATGTATTATTGCATGGGTGGTACCAGGAAAGACCTGCACATCCACAGCATCACCGCTTGCCAAGTTTCAGTACTGTGTCTTTGTTAATAAATAAGCACTTTTAAAAAAAAATTACATTTCATGTTATACTATGTGTTTAAATATGTTAATATTTATTTATTTAACTGCATTTCATTGGCTCTGTACATGTACCTTGCACAATGACAATAAAGTTGAATCTAATCTAATCTAATATATATATATATATATATATGTTATATATCTAGATAGAAAAGCTATATTAACAAAATAATCTTTTGCCTCATTTGCTAATTCTGCCTTGGACCCCCACTTCATCCCGGATGGTAAGGGTGGATAATCGGCTGTTGCTGAGCAGGTCGAGTTAGCGATTAAAGACAACAGATTTTAACGTTAGGATTATAAGAATCTTTGAGGATTTATAAAATTCGTTTCAGACAACTAAATCGTGGCTAAAATCTCACAGAGTAAACCCTGATTACCAAAGAACCAAAAAAAATATTACAAAATAGGACAGGTACAACATGCAAATGTGGAACCCATAAATATACACGCTATACCACAATAATAGTAATAACAATAATAATAATATCCCTTTACCTTAAATCTCTTACAGGATCTAAAATTGACATTGTTGTGGTGCTAAATTTGCTTTTTGTAATATTTATGCTATGATATTTTTTGTGTGGTATGTGTGTTTGTGAGTCTTATCATAACACTCACCACTTGCAGCATACTGGACACACTTTCCCATGTGGCCTCTTTTATGTTATCACCTCCATCCACCATACCCTGATATCCCTGGAAAACACACACACGCACACACACACACACACACACACACACACACACAAACTCTCATTTCCTGCATTCTTTGTTGTTGTTTTACTATATTTAATCACCAATTTGCATTACATCCTCAGCAATCGGTATTACATCCTGCTACAAGTTAAATCTGAATGTCGTTATATTATATTGGACATTTAATAAAAAGAAAGAGAAACAGAGAGAGAGAGAGAGAGAGAGAAACAGAGAGAGAGAGAGAGAGAGAGAGAGAGAGAGAGAGAGAGAGAGAGAGAGAGAGAACAGAGAGAGAGAGCGAGAGAGAAACAGAGAGAGAGATAGAGAGAGAGAGAGAGAGAGAGAGAAGAGAGAGAAGAGAGAAAAGGATAAGAAACAGAGAGCGAGCGAGAGAGAACAGAGAGAGATCGTGAGAGAGAGAGGGGGAGAGAGAGGAGAGAGAGAGAGACAGACAGACAGCATACAGAGAGAGAGAAATAAGAATGAGACTTTTTTACATTACTTCATTCAATCAAATTACTTTATACATAGAATCATTGTAAATAAGAAAGAGAGAGAGAGAGAGAGAGAGAGAGAGAGAGACGGAGAAAGAGATTGAGAAAGAAAGATAGAAAATGAGACAGAGAGAGAGAGAGAGAGAAAAAGAAAGAGAGAGAAAGAGAGAGATATAGAGAACAGCGCATGAGTACCGGAGACATGTGATTGAGCTCTTAGGCCGCTTTATAAATATACATCACACACACACACACACACACACACACACACACACTCACTACTCGGGGCCAGCAATAATTATCAGCGCATCATCCATTTAGGAAAACTGATAAAATAATGAGTACACAATAAAAAATAGAGAAACAAGCATAAAGATGTTACACAACATCTAATAAGGCATTTACACTTCTAAAGACTCATTATGAACATTTATTCATTCAGGGGTTCATTCAGGTCAGACTGACAGGAAAACACTCCAGTGTGGAGTTCAACCGCAGTGTTACCCGCTTTAGAAACCCAAAATATATCAGAAAGAGTGTGGAATATTCTGCAGAATACCATACAGAACAGAAAACCATAAGCATCTGGGTTAGGTTGCACAGCCGCATCTGGAACTTTAACGTCGTCTTCCCTTATACGCTCTGTGTGTGTGTGTGTGTGTGTGTGTGTGTGTGGTGAAACTTAACTTACCTCGTGAATGAAGTACACTTTAGCTCCCACGTAGATTCCCATTCGCACCACAGCCCTTACGGCTGCATTCATACCTGTAACACACACACACACACACACACAATCTTAATTATTTTATCCGAACCCACTGACAGGAAAATAATCACAGGTCCCTCGGAAACCGTAGTCGAAACACAAACGCTTAAATTTAAGAACCGAAAAAGATAATTAAGACTAAACATGACGTCCAAATGTAAAACAAAAGTAGTGAGAGTATATTAAAATACTAATATTCAAAAATACAAATAGAACCGGGGCTTAGTGGTTAGAACTGTAGGCCCCGGGTTCGATTCCCAGGCAGGAGACTTTCTGTGTGGAGTTCACGTGTTTACTAAGACTGTCACAATTATTAAATAGTCGTATGATCGCGATTATTTGACCTAACCGCAATCGTCGAATCCAATCACAATTATTGCACCATTCTATTATCCACAAGGGGGAGCTGTAGTAACTGCGGCACCCTAATTTCAACCAAAGTAAGTGAGTGAAACGGCGTGAGGGTTTTCTGACAGCGATTCAATAACGGCAGCAACACCAGCGCAACTCATGTTCTCCGGGTTCTCCGGTTTCCTCCCACAGTCCAAAAACATGTATGTTAGATTGATTGGTGATTCTAAATTGGCCATAGGAGTGAGCGTGTGTGTGTGTGTGTGTGTGTGTGTGTGTGTGGCTCTGTGATAGACTGGCGACCTGTCCAGGGTGTCCCCCTCCTGCCTTTCACCTTTTCAGAGACGGCTGGGATAGACTCCAGCAGATCCCTGTGACCCCGAATTAGGGAATAAGCAGGTATAGAAGATGAATAAATGAATGAATGAACAAACAGAACCAACGATATTTAAATAAAAAGAAAATAAAACAAACATCTTTCAATAATAGGGTTGTAATATATTGCTGCATAAACAGTTTTGTCTAATTATTACTTTAATCGCTCGAATTAACGAGGAAAAGAGATAATACAATGAAAACATAAAGTTAATATTTATTTATTTTAAATTAATTTGAAAAAACAAATATAATGGCACCAGTGGATCATAGAGAAAGAGGGGGTTTTGGTGCTGTGCTCAATGTGTTGTACTGTATTCTCTTACTGTGTGTGTGTGTGTGTGTGTGTGTGTGTGTGTGTGTGCGCTCTTCCTAACTCATTTCCATATTTGGTAAAGGCTGAGTTTGTCTGGAATCCTCACACTCACTCGCTTATTTTGAGATTTTAGAGATTTCTATTTACTTGATAAACTCATTAGACAGATTAACGTCGTTCATCACAGGTTATCTGCCAAATCCTAAAACATTTCATTCATAGTGTACTAGAACTGTCACAATTATTAAAGCATCGTATGATCGCGATTATTTGACCTTAACCGCGAATGTTGAATCCAATCACAAATATTGCACACTTTTATTATCCACAAGGGGGAGCTGTAGTAACTGCAGCACCGTAATGTCAACCAAAGTAAGTGAGTGGAACGGCGTGATTTATTAGTCGGAGCGTTGGGGTTTTCTGACGCTCCAAGCACGCTCCACTAACGCTCCATCACCAGCACAACTCATGTTAACAACCCATAATGCAACTGCATGGAGTATGAGCAATAAACACCACTGGCAAGATGCAAATTATAGATTTCCTTAGATTCATTTATAATAAAATAATAAGGCACAAACTGGAGCGATTATACTTTTTTATTTACTCTTTTTCCACAAACAATTAATTGTCGAAGCCTTAAAACAAACAATTAATCATTAAAGCCCCAAAACAGGCAATAAGTCGTCATTATCGCAATTATTTCTTTAGCAATTTATCGTCACCCAAATTTGATAAGGGTTTCAGCCCTATAGTGTACCATACAGTAAACTTCTGTTCCCACTGAACTCAACACGTCCTCCTGAACCTTCTCGCTGCCGCTTGGTTACCCCGTTAAGCAGTCAATGACTGAGTTATGTCTGTTCGTCCATTCGTTGTCCAATGCTATTAACGATATCCCTACTGTTTGAAGAAACTTCTCACGATCAGCCGCCGTGACGTTTCTGCAACTTTTCGCAGCGAGACAATAGAGGGCAATCGCCATCAACTGGACAGGAGTGGGAATTACAGTTACAAACTACAATAGACCGCCTCTTAGTGTAATCTGTTAAAATCATCATCATCATCATCATCATCATAATAATAATAATAATACATTTTTAATCATACATATTATTAATTTCACATTATATCTGAACAATTTGGTGTTGCCGGGAATCAAAGCCGAACCTTCCAATTAGCAGTCTGACACCATATCCACTGCGCTACCACTTCCCCACAATAATACTCTAATAGTATAATGGCAATAAAAACAATAATAATAAAGGGAGGACACAAACAAAGATGAACAATCGAGTGCAGACAGTAATTATAAACAGTAAGATATTCTAAATAAGTGAGTTTTGAATTTGGTTTTAAATTCAGGGAACAAGTCTAAATTGTGGATGTCTGATGGGAGAGAATTCCAGTGGTGAGGAGCAGCACAGCTAAAGGCTCTATGGCCCATGGTTTTTGGGTGTATGGACGAGGCCCAGTGAGGAGGAGTTGGAGAGGGAGTGTAGCGCTGTATGAGGTCTGAAAGGTATGAAGAGTTTAGTAGGTGAAATTCATGGGAAGCCAATAAAGCTGTTGAAGACGTGATGTAATGTGTTATATAGCTGGCGTGCGGGTTATCAAACCAGCAGCAGAATTCTGAAGTTTATGAAGAAGCTTAACCAAAGTAAAGCATAAACCAATACGAGAGATGGATGACCTTTAAATTCTTGTGTCTCTGCAAAATACAATCCATCATCGTCTGAAAAGATTTGATTAACACGACCGCTGGATATCATATCATTTAAACTCACTGTACGCAACAATGCTGTAATTTTTCGGGTAGTCGGTGACGCGGTGGCCTGATGGAACGCTATCAGAGTATCAGAGTTACTTTGAACCACCTTCAAGTCTTCTGTTTGTGTACAAGCCATGTGATATGAGGCACATGCTGTTCATTAGGTGTCTGTTGCTAAAAGCATCTGACATTAATATTCTAACACCACATTGTTATCACCACAATGCAGAGATAAACACAATAAACGCCTGGAGATAATCATGCTTCGGAGGACAGTTT
Source organism: Bagarius yarrelli (assembly GCA_005784505.1). NCBI lineage: Eukaryota > Metazoa > Chordata > Actinopteri > Siluriformes > Sisoridae > Bagarius > Bagarius yarrelli. The sequence continues at coordinate 466,029 of VCAZ01000003.1, read as the reverse complement.
CCACACCAAGCAGGGGTAAAAAGATGGGTCAGTGGTGCTTACAGTCTGGGGCTGAGGAGGCGGCAAAATGCTCTGTAGCTAACATGTAAACATCTAAAGCTAACACGTTCCAATTATTGTAGTTGGAATTATAGTTAGTGTATATATTTCATCGTTTATACACTATCTGCCTGTTCAGGCACAAATGGCAACGTTTTAATTTTCCTCACTGTCAGTGAACAAAAACCCTAAAAAACATGAAATTATTAAACCTGAAATTTTACAGTTCGGTTTATAAATAAATTACAAATAATTTCTCCTATATGCTCACCTTGTAAGTTCATTGGCCAGTGACGGAATTTATGACCCTGACTATGTCTAACACGACCTTTGGTCTGTTTTTGTACTTATCAACGGGGGTTGGGTGGGGTGGGTGGGGTGGTGGGCGGTCGTACAAAAGTGCTTCGAGTCACATCATCGCACACCTCAATACAGATACATTGGAGTACCGGTCCCAAACCTTTCTTGTACCAGGGACCAGCTTCATGCATGAAAATGTTTCCACAGACCGGGTAGAGACGCGGCGGATTGGTGGTGGTGGGGGGGGGGGGGGGGGGGGGGGGGGGGGTGGGGGGGGGGGGGGGGGGGGGGGGGGGGGGGGGGGGGGGGGGGGACTCTGTAGTCCACTAACAAAAACCCTCTTAGCTTATAGTATGCAATCTAAATGCAATAATTACACTTTATATTAGATAATTACTATAACAGGTAGGAATCTTGGTACTTTCTTATTGCTGTCTGTCTGTAAATTCTCTGCTGTCCCATCTTTAGCTCATTCCGACCTAAAAAAGCTCTCCAGTGAATTTTGTTTTTTGCCTCAAGCTTGTTGAGCGGAAACAGTAATTTGTTTCAGCTAAATGGATGAAAAATAACTATAACCACACTTTTTTTTTTGCGGCCCCAGTACTAAATGATCCATGGACCGGTACGGATCTGCAGACCAGGGTTGGGAACCCCTGCATTAGATCACTAATTAAAGTTTACCAACCTACAAAAACTGTTAAAAAAGAGCAGCATATTCTCTTCCTTGGTGATAATCACAGCTTTTTCAGGTTGTCCTGGAGTCCTTGAGCAACATCATCGATTCTCCAGAAGGTTTACATCGAAACATCTGACCCTGCTGGTGATCTTCTGGAACTGCAGAAAAAACCCTGCTGGTCGTATGAAATTGTGCTGAGGGTCTAAATGTTCCCTGCTATGTTTGTTGTATGTTATCAGCTGCCAGGATTTATAACCTGGTGTTCGGGACCTGACAATGAGACAATGTGACGAATGAGTGACGCTTTAATATCTCCTAATTATATAAAGATAGGGTTAGCTTTATTCTGTTTATTTCTTATCATCACAAACAGCCAACAGCCAACATGACCCGCCGTTCCAGTAGTTTGTTCGTCATGTAAGATGTCCGACGGAGTCGTTAAATTTAGGAACTAAATCTTAAAACCTCTTCTATGTTATGACACCAATATAATTAGTAATCATTTATTCATTCATTCTTTCATCTTCTATTCACGGGGATCTGCTGGAGTCTATCCCAGCCAGCTCTGAAAGAGCGAAAGGCAGGAGGGGGGGGACACCCTGGACAGGTCACCAGTCCATCACAGCGCCACACACACACACACACCCACTCCTATGGGTAATTAAGAATCACCAATCTATCTTACATACATGTTTTTGGACTGTGGGAGGAAACCGGAGAACCCGGAGTAAACCCACACAAGTACAGGAAGAACATGCAAACTCCACACAGAAAGACTCCTTCTTGCTGTATTATTTGTTAATTACTAATCAATCGAGTGAGAAACCTATCAGGCTCTAATAAGTAATAACACATTATCTCGTTCCGCGTTAATTAGCAACATCAGCGACCTACAGAAAGCTAACGCAGGTTGTGTACCCTGTCAGCGATGCTGCTGGTAAGTCTTATTCCTTGTTTGTCAAGTACTTTGAATTATGAATGTATAAAATGTGTAATGAACTCTTTAAACATAGATTCTTAGTCAGGGGACTAAATCTGGACTGGGATGTTCAGAAAGCACATATTGGTGTGACGGTCAGTTGGCCACAAACCTTTGGCCATATTGGAGTACCATGTGTGGAGTACCTCCAAGAGACATGAAATAGGGAAGAGAGAGAGGGGGGAGTGGGACCGGAAAGGACCAGAGCCATATTGAGTACCATCAAGATTTTAGTGTTGCTTGAAGGGGTTAAACTTTTATTCCCTTAAAGAATAAAATCATACAGATAGTTTGGGTTATACAGCATCAACTGATGATGGTGGATTTCTGTACAGTGTGAGTGTATGTGTGTGTGTGTTTCCCACCGCAGGGTGACGTGCCTTTACCCTCGTACGCTGTGTATGACTCTGCGTTTCCGCCTTGGGTTGCCAGGTTACAATATGTTTTTACTTTTTTTTCCCATTTATTTTTTTTTTTTACTTCAAGAACACAAACGCCGTCTTGCGTATGTGTGTGTCCGTGTGTGTGTGTGTGTGTGTGTGTGTCGGTACACACACGGGTTATACGTAACAGTAAACTGAAAAAAAAAAAAACCAACACCAAACATGGCAACCCAACCTTAAGCAGGTAACTGCAGCTGATCACGTAGCCCGTGTGATGACGTCATTTCCGCTTCTATTTAAATCTTAGCATCCAATAAAAGCATTTAAATGTTTTATGATGAGTAATAAAAGGGTTGTGCTAAAGCTGAGATAAAAAACGACTTCCTGGTTTGAGGTCATAAACAGGAAAACTAATTTTAAAAAAGGCGAAACAACGACTTAAAGCGTGACGAACCTGGTCACCGTTATAGTAATAGTAAAGAAACGGTTGCCATGGGGACCATACGTCGCGCACAGTTTTCGCATTTTAGGCTTATTCGGTAGGTTAGTATGCGTTTTTTTCAACGCAGCCTACGTGATGTTCGTCTCCGCAATGCAGTGCTAGACATTTTTATTTTATTATTGTTATTATAATTATGTGTCGTATAAAACTGTAGCACCTGGGAAAACAAACTGCAATCCGATTTTTATTCGAAAATAAATAAATAAATAATTTGAAGTGAGATCTTTTTAATTACATATTCCACACTGTACTGTAAAATCTCAGATTACAATATATATATATATAAAATAAAATTAAAAATAAAGTGGATTTAAACATCATATCCTTACAGTGAATGTAAAGGATTTAACCTACACAGGCTGTCATTAAGCTAACCAAGAGCAGCCATAGCTTAATTCCTGCACTAAACATTCTTGTTTTTATTTGTATATTTTTATATCTAGGATAATATTTTATCACTGTTTAGACTGTGTTTAAGATGTCATGACCAAAATACAGCAGTTTCTCGTGTTTAATTTGTCCTTTACAATGTCACGGAGAACACTGACAAACACTAGCTAAATCCCAAAACAAGCTTAATTTACTACATAGTGTACAGACGCGCTGTAACCTCGTACCCTACATAGCGCGCATATGTAGGGATTAGACATGTTTTTTGGGATACATCCCGTGTCACGGTACCTTGAGCATCTCCTCCGCTCGTCAGTACAGCGATGGCTTTTCCAGCTCCGGTGAGATTCTCAAAAAACTTCTTGGTGTCGGGCTTCGACATTTTCGTTCCACTAACAGCGAAACGAAAATGTATAGAAAAGAAATTAAAATCCGGGGTAAATTTGTGCCGTTTGGGACACACTGTCCGCCCCTTTCCTGTCTCTCGATACACCGCTATGGCACGTCCGCCAACGATGGCTTATTAACATAACGGGACAGATTGACAGATTGTCCAATGGCGTTTCACATAACGGTGACGTGTTTTCGTTTTAACAAATCAGATCGGTTGTATTTTAGACGCTTCCGCAAAGTGTAACACGATGTAGGCGGGGCATAGACGCATGGTTTTCCTGAATAGTGTAATAACAGTACTTGATATTATTTTATTTATTTATATTATTTTACTAAAGAATGTTTTATAAAAATTACAACAAAAGGATATTTTTCTCTTTAAATCTTTATGATTATATAATTAAGCCGGTCAAGGTGGCATATTACAGAATTAAACTTTTAAGCACCAGCATACTAAGAGACATTTTTTGTACATATCTACCCATTGCACTTATTTGGCAATAAAGCAAATTCTGAATTCTTTTCAATGCAAATATTTAAAAATTATAAGAAAAATCCAACAAAATAATATACTAGACACAGTGATTTGTCCTTCATATGTCGGTCCACTCTTTGGGACGGCTCTTCTGGACCTATACGATTCTCCAATATTAGTAATCATATTGTCATGTAATAATCTTAACATTCATCTATTCATTCATTTAATTATTCATTCATTTATCTTCTATACCTGCTTATTTCCTAATGTGGGGTCACATGGATCTGCTGGAGTCTATACCAGCTGTGTCTAAAAAAGCAAAAGGCAGGAGGGGTACACCCTGGACAGGTCGCCAGTCCATCACAGGGCCACACACACATTCTCCTATGGGTAATTTAAAATCACCAATCACCCTAACATACATGTTTTTGGACTGTGGGAGGAAATCAGAGAACCCGGAGTAACAAGCACAGGGAGAACATGCAAACTCCCATAACATTCTTTAATACTGTTAAGCCATTCATTTATCCATCCATCCATCCATCCATCCATCAATTTATCTATTCATCTATATCCATCCATCCATCCATCCAGTGTTTATACCTGCTTTTTCCTAATCAGGGTCACGGGGATCTGTTGGAGTCTATCTGTGAAGGGCAGGAGTACATCCTGGACATGTTGCCAGTCCATCACAGAGCCAAATACAGACAAACACCCCAACTCACACTTAAACTTACAATTTAGAGTCACCAGTAGACCGGAGTAAACCAACGCAAACACAGAGAGAACATGCAAACTTCACACAGAAAGACTTACGAACCTGTGACCTTCTTGCTTTGAGGCAACAATAATAACTACTAATCCACCGTGCTGCCCCAATCATGTTAATTACAGCACATGTGTAATTGTGACTGAAATTCATCCATTAAAAAGTTTGCTATAAAATAATAATAAAATAATTTTTAATTAATTTAATGAGCAGGAAAACACTAAATAGAACAGAACTTGAGGTACGGTAATGTATTACCAAATATGGAGCATGGCGGATTTATATCAATGCTATTTTGATAAATGTGGAACAAAATAGTAATTCTGAAGGTTGTAATGCAGCTCATACAAATACACAGACACCTGTTGGACTCAAACAGCCAATGATCACCACACTGGTGTCATCAGTTAATGTCAACAACACGGTGCTCTTACTCCACCTTCTCTGTGTGTGGTTAGTCACATGATGTTTATAATTGGCTCAAATTACATTGTCTCAAAAAAGTGAAGACACCATCTTTTAAGACAAATAGACTTATACCTGCTGGGGTTTCATGATCTATTAAATTGAAATGTATAGGATACCAAAACTATTCTACCAGGTCTTATAGCTTATACATTAATAGTAGGAAGTTGATAAACTTAATAACATCCCAGAGAAAAGGTTAAAATTGTTAATTGATTTCTGTGTTTAGCAGATTTATTATTACTTACTTCAAACTTCAGGAGTTTATACAGTATCTGAAAAGTGTTATAACAGATTTTAACAAGTATTTTATGTAATTATATCCAGAGCGATTGAGCAATTTAGAGTTTAAGGGCCTTGATCAAGGGCCCAGCAGTAGAAACGTGCTGGCAATCAAACCCTGTTCTTTTAACTAGTAGTCCAACAACTTTTTGATCTACCTTTTGAAGAAGAAAGGGATAAGGGCCTTGCTCAAGGGCCCGACACTGACCACTTTAGGTCAAAAATCCAGAACGCGAACCCAAATAAACTTCTTACGCATAGCGAAAGGTGAACAGAGCAATTCTGGTGTAACATAAACCTCAAACTGTTGGAAACTGAGCAACTTGACTCTGCTGTTCTGTTAGTTTATTCCGCCACCTTGGTGCCAGAACTGCATGAGGCAGACTGACCTTGTATCTCAACACGCATTTCCAGTTATTTCGAGAACATCTAATGTTGACGCAAAGCTAACCTATAATTGATGTCTAAACAGCTGATGGCTAAGGGTCACATGATCTAAACATAGATACACTACAATAAAAGGACAGAACCAAATGAACTCTCCTAAGACTTGCACTTGGTTCTGTGTGTATGATATGATATAGAAATTACTAACGAGAGCTAATAAAAAAAATTAAAAAAAATTTATATTTACAGCATTTGGCAGATGGGGGTTGAGGGCCTTTCTTAGGGGCCCAGCAGTGGTAACTGGGTGGTGCTGGGAATCGAACCTTGATCTTTCAATTAGCAGTCCAACACCTTAACCACTGCGCTACCACCTTCCGTATATTAGCCGTGCTAAGTTAACCCAAACCTTCTGACCAATGAGACTTGAGAATTGACCAGTATAATGAGTACTAATTAATGCACATCGTAGATTAAGTTCTGCTTGTATTACTTTTGGTTTTAAGAGATTTGCCGGCAAAACTGATTATTATTTAACCCTACAATAATAATAATACAATAATACACTGATTCGAAAAAGCATTACTTATTATTGTGTAGGTTCAGTATAATAATAAATAAATAATAAATACATACAACTTAAAAAAACCACTATGATACTAAGTTATTTCCTGGTTGATGGCAAATGAAATGCACTTAAATATTAGGGAAGTGGTAGTGCAGTGGTTAAGGTGTTGGACTGCTAATTGGAAGATCAGGGTTTGATTTTTCAAGACCATTAAACTGCCACCTCCGGGCCCCTAAACAAGGCCCTTAACTACTAATTGTTCAGTTGTATAAAAGAGATAAATGTAAGCTGCTCTGGATGAAGAGCGTCTGCCAAATGCTGTAAATGTAAAGTGACACAGCTAAAGCTAAATTTATCTTTAATGGTGAATTTTCCTCAGCACCACCAAACTTCCACTGCTGGGCCTCTGAACAAGACTCTCAATGGCCAGTAAGGGGGTTAAATGTAAGTCGTGCTGAATAGGGGTGTCTGCTGAATGCCAGAAATTTAAATGTAACTTAAAACCACATCTGTAAGACCACTGGGGTGTTGTCAGCCATCTTGAAAATGTTTAAGTGACTTCTGGCCCCACCCCTATGTGTGTTAAGTTCATAAAGTGTCCTAACATTCTATACTTGTATTTATTGGTTGAATATGCGTGTCATGCGGGTATCTGGGTATTTTTCATTTAAACTGTAAGATATACATTTATCTTATATGACTAAAATGACTTTCCAGTATCAGTCATCAAAAACACTGCAGTTCCAACAGTCTCCACAGGGTGGAAGCAAAACTCTTTTATTTCATCCACCTATAGAATGGGTGGGAAATGGTGGCTCCTTGGTTAAGGTCTTACATTTACAGCATTAGGCAGCTGCCCTTATCCAGAGCGACCTACATTTATCTCATTTATACAACAGCAATTGGGGGTTGAGGGCCTTGCTAAGGGGCCCAGCTTTGTTGGCTTGGTAGAGATGGGAATCGAACCCACAACCTTTGGGTTGGTAGTCCTTCACCATGAGCCACCACTTCCCCCAACATTTGGCATTTAGCAGACGCCCTTACCCAGAGCAACTTACATCTGTTACATGACTGAGCAATTGGGGGTTAAGTGGTGCTGGGAATCAAACCACGATCTTCCAGGTGGTAGTCTAACACCTTAACCCCCAGGCTACCACTTTGGTAGGTGTTAGTCTACCAACCCAAAGATTGTGGGTTTGATTCCCAGCCCCAATAAGCCACCACTGTTGGGCCCCCAAGCAAGGCCCTTAACCCCCAATTGCTCAGTTGTATAAATGAGATAAAAGTAAGTCACTCTGGATAAGGACGTCTGCCAAATGCTGTAAATGTAAATGTAAATGTAGAATAATCCACTCCAGGTAAAAGGCAAAGCATTTGGAAATGAAGTAATATCGATATTTGAACATTCTTAAGGTTGACTTTGGTAAAATGTTTGTACCTGGCAACCAGCATCTTATTTTAAGTGGCATAAAAACTACTAAATAAAACATTTGCTACGCTTTAAGTTATAAATAACAGAATAATCATTGTTAACCACCGCAGAAACAATCAGCCCACATTACTGACGCTGTCTCAAATAAAAACTATTAACAAATACAACCGTTTAGTTTTTATCGTAGAATAGACGTTTGATCATATAAGTCCTAATGTAACGGGTGGACACGATTTCTCCAGGTAGGCCGTGATCCTGGATATGAACATCCTTTGTTAATCCTAAATCAACGATTCAATCCACCAATCATAACCATCTGATGTCATTAGCGTGTGTCGACCAAAATCCGCTTCAATTCATTTTTGGATTTTTCCCTCTTTGTAAATTAAAATTATTAATGTATTTATTAAATAAACATGAAATAATTAAATGACATCTGTAATACATTACAATTAGTTGAGCTAATGTGTGAAAATTTCCCTCACTTTTGTAAAAAAAAAATAGATGTGTGTGTGTGTGTGTGTGTGTGTGTGTGTGTGTGTGTGCAGTGTATTTAGGTGTGTGCATGAATAAAAAGAATAAAAAAAATTCTTTTCAATTTTATCATTTTAAAATAATATAATTTTGGCTTGTGATTGTTGAATGTTAAAAAAGTTGTGATTTAAGTAAATTACGTTAAACCCTGTTAAGAATGTTGCTCTATTGCGGTTCTACAGGTTCACCGTTTCAGAACATTTTCACTCACTTGTTCATTAGTGACTGTTAATGATTCACTGTCTAAATTTATTAATCACATTTATTTTGGATCATTAGAATCAATACAGTCTAAATTTACTAATGTTGTTCCTGAACTATTATAAATTATTTTAATATCGTTTGTCTAAATTAATGTCGTGGGAATTAGTGGCTTAGTCGGTAAGGTATCGAACTGATACCAGAAAGATTGGGGTTCGATTCCCAGCACCACCACTGTTGGGCCCCTGTGCAAATCCTAATTGCTCAGTTGTATAAATGAGATAAATGTTTGTCGCTCTGGATAAAGTCGTCTGCCAAATGCCGTAAATGTAAACTGTTACGATAATCTAACTTTAAGGTAACGCATGCATGAATGAACGTTTTAGAAAAAAAGAAGAGAAAAGAAAAGAAAAGAAAAGGTTTGGAATGTGAATGTAAGTAGTATCGTGCTTTGAGAAAAGTGGTAGCACAGGGGTTAAGATGTTAAACTGCTAACTGGAAGATCAGGGTTTGAGGCCCTTAACCCCCAACTGCTCTGATGAATAAAGCCGTAAATATGTTATAAAATCTTTTACATCGTTGCAAATTAGAATCAGCCGAATTCTAAGGCAACGTTGAGGACAACATGGTGGTTGAAGACTTTCTTTATTTATATCCAGGGTATTCCATCGCACCCGACGTTTGTTTTGTGGTTCTTTGTGCCAGTAAAAAGATATGCAAATTATCCTAATCGAGCTCACCAATCTCGAGCTGGTAACTAAATCACTGCATCAGTAAACAATCTTATGATTAATCACTGTCATATCCAAATGTCTCACAATAATTAAACCCTTTTTAGGGGAAAAAAAAGGACAAAAACACACAACGGATATAAAAATGTATAAAATGTGTTTTATTCAAATTTAATCTTTACATTATAAGAATTATTATTATTTAGCACAAAAAATTAAAATTGTTTAGCTATAAAAACTCAATCAGTGGAAATATATTAATATAACACATACTGTAATGCTTAGAAAAGGTCAGACGACCAGACAGACAGACAGACAGATGAGCTTAGCGTCGTTTGTGGATGGTGCGTTTCTCCAGTCGTTGAAGGATTTCCCTCACTGTCACATTGACTATCTCCCAGGCACAGCTCTCATGAGACTAACAATAAATAAAACAAGAACTTTAATTAAAATTGACATTTATTTATTAGACTTTGGAGACGTTTAATCATGTGACTTTAATCATGTGTAATATAATGGGAAAGATTACCGTATTGTCCTGAATAAAAGCCTCCAGTTTATTAAAGCATGTAGCTACAGGCTGGAGATCGATGTTCTGGGAGTGTTGAGTCTGGAAAACAGTGTAAGCAGCATCATTAATATTTACAGTTATAGAGCGACTTACACTTATCTCATTCATACAACTGAGCAATTCGGGGCCTCGATCAGGGGCCCAGCAGTGGTGGCTAGGTGGAGCTGGGAATCAAATCCACATTGTTTTTAACCACGAGCCATGAGCCACCACTTTCCTAGATTTTGATTAGTTGTTCTTCTGGTGAAACGTACACGTATTACATGGATACCCTGAACATGAAACCTTCAAGCTTCTTAAAATACACCATATTATGGCCAAAAGTTTGTGGACACTTTATCAGAACGCTCATAATGGTGCTACAAATTAGAAAATACACGTCTTTGTTTGTTGTAACTTTTCACTGGAAATCGAGTTCTGTTTCAGACGTCCTTATCCAGAGCGACTTACATTTATCTCTTTTATACAACCAAGCAATTGGGACGTTAAGGGCCTTGCTCAGGGGCCCAGCAGTGGTAACGTGGTGGTGCTGGAAATCGAAACCTGATCCCCAATTATCAGTCCAACACCTTAACCACTGCAATACCACTTCCCACTTTACCCCAGTTACTTAACTGTTCTTTTCCTGTACCTTTTTTGCTGTCAGTCTTTCTGTCTGTCTCTCTCTCTCTCTCTCTCTCTCTCTCTCTCCTCTCTCTCTGTCTCTCTCTCTCTTCTCTCTCTCTCTCTCTCTCTCTCTCTTTTGCTTCCTGTCTCTCTCTCTCTCTCTCTCTCTCTCTCTCTCTCTCTCTCTCTCTCTCTCTCTCTCTCTCTCTCTCTCTCTCTCTCTCTCTCTCTCTCTCTCCTTTCTGTTTTAGAAAAAAACTTATTCATTTATTAAAATACAGGAAAGCCTATAGAAAACTTACAATAATATCTAATGTCACATGCTGTTGTAAAAGTGTTATATGTATATATATAATATATATATATCTATATATATATCTATATATATATATATATATGTATATATATAGATATGTATATAGATATAATATATATATATATACATATATATAGATTATATAGATATATATATGATATATATATATATATAATATATATAATAATATATATATATCTATATATATATATATATATATATATACTATATATATATATATATATAATATATATATAAATAATATATATATATAAAACTAATTAAAAATAATTCTACTACGCAATACACATATAAAATAAGTCAATAAGAACTAATAATTAAATAACATAAACTAAAACAAAACTCCACTTTTAAAGCAAAATTGTCACAGCGATGACACCAAATCTGCTATAGCTAAAAATAGTTAAAAACCTCGTAAATATAATTTTATGATTACTATATGGTTATACTATACATTTCAACTGTGATAAACAAACATTCTTCTACAATGCTCCTACTTCTCCTCTCTCTCTCTCTCTCTCTCTCTCTCTCTCTCCCTTGTTCCCTAAAAGCCTATCTTTTCATACATATTAAATAAATGTCTCTTTACAAACAAAATAATACATTAAAGATTAGAGTTTTTTATGTTTTTGTTCAGAATGTTTATTCTGATATAATGTCTGCCGGCGTCTATAATACATTCATCCACGCTCTGCTATAACCCTGATTATTCTGCTCTAAAACGAATTATTGATCCGATATGCTTTATCCATTAAATCTGTTAATACTAAAAATCTCTGCCGATTCAGTATGAATTGTTTATCTTTAAATAAAACTAAATATTAAGTAAATAAATTAAGTATCTTCTGCATTCAGTTGGTAAATAAGAGCTCGTTTGTTTGTATGTTTTCTGTAAGTGAGGTTTGGACCCAGATTTTACTTACACATGGAGTTAGTGTGTGCTGTGTGTGTTTAAGCAGTTGGATGAAGTCTTCAGGGTTGGGATTTTTCCTGTACATGGATTCCAAGTTCTTGATCACGTCAGACAGCAGCATGGAATTCAGCTCCACCTGATCACATAAAAAAAGTTATTACATCAGCGGTGTTTTACATTTAGCATTTTTAGCAGACACCCTTATTCAGAGTGACTTACATCTCTTTTATACAACTAAATAATTAAGGGTTAAGGGCCGTGCTCAGGGGCCCAACTTGGTGGTGCTGAGAATCGAACCGCGATCTTCCAATTAGCTGTCCAACACCTTAACCGCAGGGCTACCACTTTTATTTAACATTTCTAATCATGCAATACTTTTATTTTAAATAACTGGTACAATAGTCATGTGATATGCTGTTGTAAAAGTGTTATAAATGCGATATATGTCATTAATAAGAGACATTTTTAATAAAAAATAAATTTATTACTCACACAACACACATTATACTATAATATATATATATATATATATATATATATATATATATTATATATAATATATATATATATATATATATATAAAAATTATTTTTTACATTTTTTTTTAAAAAGTTAATAATAATTTATAAACTGATAAAACAAATCTGCACTTTTAAAGCAAAATTGTTACAGCAATGACACCCAATCTGCTATAGTATTATATTATATTATATTATATTATATTATATTCACATTATATTATATTATATTACATTATATATTATTATATTATCCACCTAGTCTTATATAAACCTAGCAGAACATATTATACTATATAAACCAATCAGATCACTTAGATCATTAGGATCGAGGCAGTAAGACATATCAAGCCAGCTACCAGAAAAGATCGGATGTGTTAAATCAGTAACCGTCTTTAAATCCAGACACAAAACACATCTATTTAGTTCTATATTTACTGAATGAGCGCTGTGATACGTCCAGACTGACTGTAATCATTTTATATTCTTAACTGTTTTCATTCATAATAAATCTCTGTTTTTCTTATGTAAAGCACTTTACATTACCACTGCGTGTAAAATGTGCCACATAAATAAACTTGCTTTGCCTTGTAAATATGTAAGTTGTATCTATGGGTAAAACAAGATTTTATTTAAGTTTTAATTTCCTGTTTAAGGTTTTTGTATTCTTTCATCTTCTATACCCGCTTATTCCCTAATTCGGGGACACAGGGATCTGCTGGAGTCTATTCCAGTTGTCTCTGAAAGGGCGAAAGGCAGGAGGGGGACACCCTGGACAGGTCACCAGTCTATCACAGGGACACACACACTCATGCTCACTTCTATGGGCAATTTAGAATTACAAATCAATCTAACATACATGTTTTTGGACTGTTGGAGGAAACCGAAGAAACCCGGAGTAAACCCATGCAAGCACAGGAAGAACATGCAAACCCCCCTCAGAAAGACCCCTGCCCAGGAAATAGAACCCAGGACCTTTTTACTGTGAGGCAACAGTGCTAATCACTAAGCCACCGCGCTGCTCGGTTTTTAGATTCTCCATGTTTTATTAGTAAACATTCCTAAAACACTCTTTAACCTTTCTATTGTCCTCAGGTCAAATTTGACCTGTTTTAAAAGTTAAATTAGGAATATGGATTTATTTTTATAAAATTGCTCGTATAAACTTTTTTTTATTTTATGCTTTATAAACACGTCTAAAAAAATAACAGTTAAATCAGGAGGAAAAAATTTTTGCAGGGATAGCAATTAAAACAGAGATTTTTTTTAGACAATATATATATATATATATATATATATATATATATATATATATATATATATATATATATATATATGGTAGATTTTACCATAGTACTCCAGATTTCTAAACAATTAGTGTAAATACTTCACCTGATGTAGCATTTGTGATGGATTACAAAGTGTGTTCTTGTTATAGTGGTGAGCACATGTTTCAGATACCCCGTTGTTCTGTTGGATAAACACACACACACACACACACACACACACACACACACATTCATCCACACAGAAAGATAAATCATCTGTTTAATATAGTAATATTAATAATAATGAAATGATATATCATAGTTTAAACTAAAGGCAGTGTTTATTTACCATGCTGTTTAAAGCCTGGAGGAGGTTTCCCCATCTTATCTTCTGCATGCAGTGTTTATGACATTGAAGTAGAGCCAATAAGCTGCTCAGGATAAACACTCGGATCCAGATCATCTTTAATGTAACTGCAGAATTGTGGATTTTAGACAGTTTTCTTTTGTATTTGTAGCTATGAATGACATATCACAGTTTAAATATACAGTCTGGAGGTGATTTTTTATTTAGTTTAATTAAAAAAAAAAAAGAATTTGTTCTGAAATAAAAACAATTATATTTCATAAAATATTATTAAATAGACTCGGCTAGTCGATGTACTTCCACTAGGGGGCGAATAGAGCAAAATGCTTTACTTTATTAACAATTTAACGAATTGACACTTTAACTATGTGTTTTGTAGTTTTATAGCAACAGGATAGAGTAATTAATAATAACAGATAACTTCTTTCGGAATTTTTCGACTGTAAAACCGCAATCTTTTGCAAACCGCATTGTTTTATTACGCTCTAATATTATGATCTGTTTTTTCCCCATAAATTTCTAACACATAATGCCAGTTCAAAATAATATCTTTGCAAGCCTTTGTGTATATATACAGTACTATGCAAAAGTCTAGGCACCCTAGGTTCCTAAATGTAAATAAGTTGTGTATTTTTGGATCGGCAAAAAAGTAAATCATTTTAGATTTCCAAACATTCCTTTTCGTATAAAAATTATAACCATAATTAGTTAACACGAGAAAAATTCTAATGACATTGTGAGGCAAAAACATTGCAGTTCGATTAAAAACAAAACAATTCAACAGAAGAAACAATGATTACACCAGTTGTTAAATGTTATGACTTGGGCTGTGTTTTGGCAAGGGTTTACGATACGATACGTATCACAATACACGGGTCACATCACAATACACAATTGCAATACACTACTAAATATAAAAAAACTAATATTAGAAAATGTACAACAAACAGCTAAAAAAACATCAAAAAAACAGAGACACCCTTATTTTTTTCACTAGGTTTAGTTCTGAGACAACGGCTGTATGTGTCAGCTGGTTTAAATAGCGATACACTATAGTAAAAAATATTGCAATAATCAAACAAACAATTAACTTTATCAATATTTTGACACAGCCCTTGTTATGAATGTTTAATGCACTTAAATTGTGAATTAATGTAATATTTATGTAGAAATGTTGAATTTCACCACTTTTAATTTGTAATCTTTGGTTTAACACATTCCTTCATCTGTGCCTTAGCTTTTTGCAAAGTTTGGTAAATTTTACGATAATAAATAATATAATAAGACTTTAGTTATAATAAGACTATAATATAATATTATATAATAAAACAAAATAATGATATGTACAGTAGATGTAAAAAGCTTAATTAGCACCGCAGAAATCTGTCCTCGAAGAATTAAAACAAACACTAAACAAAAGTTTTGTATCAGCTTACCTGTGGTCGGGGTGTGCGTTGTTCTAAGCTGTGTGTTGAGGATGGTGATGTGATGCTGGGATCGTCACCTCCATGGTGCTTTTATAGGGAAAGGATGCTGCAGCAGGTATGCCACACCTAACCTTCTTACCCAAAATGAAACCAGATGATTCCCTCATTCACTGCATTCCAGTTTGCCATGCGGGAGTCCCCTCAGCAGAAAGTGTGGAGGTGTATAATTGGTTACCTGTTTTTTTCTGTGAGTTTGCAGTTATTTTATGTAATGATACAGGAAAACACACCTATTAACACTGGAGGTAACTTTCACAAAAGCTTCTAAAGAAACGGCTTAATATCTGATCCCATGTTTAAAGTCTTTTAAAAAAAAATTACACTGCATTAAATTTTAATGTAAATGGATTCATTAATTTTATTATTAATTGTTTCTGCAACTTATTTTTGTGAGATCTGGTAGCTCATGTTTAAGGTGTTGGACTACCAACCTAAAGATTGTGGGTTCAATTCCCAGCTCCACCAAGCCACCACTGTTGGGCCCCTGAGCAAGGCCCTCAACCCCCAATTGTTCGGTTGTATATGAGATAAATGTAAGTCGCTCTGATTAAGGGCGTCTGCCAAATGCTGTAAATATTACACAATGCTACTGGCACAAAACCGGTGTGTTTAAATTAAGCATAGTATACACAAAAAAACTATTTGTCGAAATGAAGTCAAACTTTTTACTCTAGAATTGCCCCCATGTATGATCACATGACAATGCGTTGGCTAACGCTATTGTCCCACAGAATTATAGCCCACAGTTTCCGTCTTGATCTTAAAATACAGTCTTTGCAGATGTTTTTGGCACCTACTGTACTGTATGTAATTTAATTGGCTGGATTTAATTGTCCACATCTGTAAATTAGTGTTAAAATACCTTGGTGTCTATTTTAGGGTACATTCTGGTTTTAAACCTATATAAACACAAAAAAAGCTCTTGCACACTGGTGTGTAAAAAATACTTTTTTTACCTTGTCAATTAAACAAAAGCAAATTTACAATAATCTACTCTTTAATTTATTGGTTTATAGGGCAAATTACAAGGCCCAAGATTCACATCAAGACAAGTCAAGTCACCTTTAATTGAGGGGGCAGGGTGGCTCAAATGGTTAAAAGGTGCTGATTTGTTAATCTGAAGACCAGAAACACCTGGGTTCAAGCCCCACCTCTGGCAAGTCAACCACTGTTGGGTCCTTGAGCAAGACCCTTAACCCCTCCTGCTCCAGGGGCGCTGCATCATAGCTGACCCTGCGCTCTGACCCCAACTTACTAAGATGGGATATGTGAAAAATGCATTTCATTGGCTCTGTAAATGTACCTTGCACAATGACAATATACTTATATACTATATAACGCTTTGTAAGTAGGGGGGCGGTTAGGTTATTCCATACTGCAGCATATGGAATCTTGTCCATATGTCCATATAGGTCATCACTGGGAAACTGCCATTCGAGGTTATTGTCCCTGAATGCAGATTCATCAACTAGGCTGGATACAGACTGGATCTGGTGGTGAAGGTGAGCTTGAAATAGGAAAAAAACAGACGTATAAGCGTAGATGTATCATGAAGTTATATATTTTTTGAATAAGGGCTACATCTACACTGCTCAATTCTATTTTTTCCAATTTCTGCTTCCAACCGATTTTTACATTTAGCTGTTGACATTGTTTTAAGTCTGGACAATAACAGCCGTCTTCTATCCTCCATGCTGCGCTGAACTGTTTGTAATGCACAACCATGTAAAACCCTGACTCGGATTTAACACCGCTGAACACCTTTGAGATGAACTGGAACACTGACTGAACCCCAGACGTCCTCAACTCAACATTAGTGTCTGATCTTACTTATACTATTGTGGCTAAATGAACACAAATTTACACAATATAGTGGAAAACTTTTGTTATAGGAGAAAGAGCTAGACTAAATCTGCTAAAATATAGATGTTAATATGGTTGTTGGGCAGCACGGTGGCTTAGTTGTTTAGCATTGTTGCCTCACAGGAAGAAGGTCCGGGTTTGATCCCGGGCAGGGGTCTTTCTGTGTGGAGTTTGCATGCTCTCCCCGTGCTTGCGTGGGTTTACTCCGGGTTCTCTGGTTTCCTTCTACAGTCCAAAAACGTGTTAGATTGATTGGTGATTCTAAATTGCCCATAGGAGTGAGTGTGTGTGTGTGGCCCTGTGACAGACTGGTGACCTGTCCAGGGTGTACCCCTTTTGCCTTTCACCCTTTCAGAGATGGCTGGGATAGACTCCAGCGGATCCCTGTGGCCCCGAATTAGGAAATAAGCGGGTATAAAAGATGAATGAATGAATAATCAGGTGTCCTAATACTTTTGTCCATATAGTATATAGATATCTTCGATTACAATTTCTAGTAAATTCGATCTTATACGTCAAAATCTTCCCAACATCTACTGTAGACCTGCTGCACAAATTCACGCACTGCACTTTTAATCAGCTACAGATAAGTAACCTCTTTTTGCAGAAACATATTTTTAGCAGAATTACAGTACGTCTCTGTGGATAATCATGGTTTCCAGATCTTTGCTACACTAATAATACAGGTATTACATTTGCCTCCAGGCACTACAGGTAAATTCAACGTTTCTTTTTTTCGAAATGATGTGAGTCTGATATGAAACAACAGAGCAAGAGAGAGTGGGGGGTGCAGGGAAAATGAAACTGGAAGCAGCCTGTCAGTTCATTATTAAGTGGTTGTTATAGTCACTGTTAATCCTGTTATATGAGTTACATCCCTATAAAAAATAGGGAATCATTTTATAATGTAATGCATTATAAAAATAATTTAATGGTTATAAAATACAATTTGCTTATCAAAACTGAAAAAAAAATTGTTTTATGTTAAACTTTTATAGCAAGGCACCTTTCATACACAGTGGTATTTCAAAGTTCTTTAAACTGAGAAAACATAGATTTAAAATAAATAAAAACAGTTAAAAATGTAAAAATGATTATATTATATTAAGACAGAGGAAAGTACTGTTGCCCTACTGCTCTGGGGTCCCGGGTTGAAAGATAATAGAAATATTTTTTAATACTAATTATTATACAGGTGAGATGTTATTCCTGCTTTGGCTTTCCACCTGACGCACCTCCAACGGTGCCATTAGGTCAGCTGCATGGTCGTCAGCTGGAGGCCGCCGGTCACTGATGTTTTACCCCCCTAAACCAGTACATCTCCCGGCAGTGTACCGGACGTCTCCCCGCTACCCCCTGCAGCTAACTTTACGGGGGTGTTGGCCCCCCATACTAGGGGCTTTAAGATAATCGGATTTTACCTATGAACTCCAAACCTATAGGAACCAACTCGGGCCTGGAGAGTTTAGCTCCAAATTGCCTCAAAACACCTACCTGTAAGTTTCAAATATATCTAGTAAGATATTGATATTGATTAGTTGGTTCAGGTGTGTTTAATTAGGGTTGGAGGTAAACTGTGCAAGACACCAGCCCTCCAGGACCGGGTATGGACCTTGACCATCATCGTCAAAACACTAACTGAAAACATGTTTTGGAAGGTCAATCAGTTTTGTAATTTATAAAAGCAAATCAATTTACAGAATCAAATAAAAGAACTCACTTACTAAAAACACAGATACTAGTTACCTTAGTTCAGTTTAATTAATATCCCCAATTAAAGAAAGAAACCAAAACTCCATCAGTGACAGAATGGAGAAAAAACCTTGGGAAAAACCAGGTTTGGGGGGGGGGGGTGGGGGGGGGGGGGGGGGGCGGGTTGGGAGTGTCGTCAGTTCTCATCTGACCAGACAAACCAGCAGGTTACTCCATACGGTAGTAAAGTTTTAGTGGTCTTGTCCGGATGGCCGTCTAGAAGACAAGGTCATCACTGGGAAACTGACACTGGGGCTTATTGTCTTTATTTTAGTTTTAAACTAAGCATTTTTGCCTTCCAACCAGTGTTGGGTAAAAATGTCCATGTTAAAATGCTAAGCTACATTACGCAATATTTATAGTTCTAATGCCAAATTAAACAGAATTAGGAAATCGAATTTTCTACGTGTAGGACTGTAACTTCCTGTTGCATCAGTACGTAACAATAATCATCCAGTTATCGGAAATAGTACGTTTTTTTTTTTTACCATGTAGGAGTTAGCTAAGAAATAGAAACCTTTAGATCAAACCCTCTTAAGCCCGGAATAGGGCTTTGGATGTCACTAACCCTAGTTTACTACCTCACTGCATTCCATGCCTCAGGCATGTTCAGGTATTGCTGTTAGACAGTGTTTATAATACAGTAAATGTGTTTTCATGAAGGATGAATAATTAACATGACAGCATATTAAACTTTAAATGAAATCATCTTGTGTCAAAGCCTTGAACAGGTTTTATATGTGAGAACCGAGAAGTCTTTATAAGTGTAAGGATGATGTAGTGATAGACTGTCAGTTTCCAACCGCTGCAGTACATCATGATTAGAATGTGTTCAGATGTGATAATGAATGCTGACAGGTTGAGAGGGACTGGACTCACCGTGGTAGACTAAGCCTTTGACAACAAAGCCTGCTGTTCTTTAGATAAACTTTTTTTCCCTTCATTACAAGCTTCTGTTGATGTATTACATGATATTAATTGCTGTATAAATACCAATACTTGAATTTTCTCATGTTCTCACTTTGGTTAGCAACGTTTTCTACACCTGACTGTCAAAACGTGTGAGGTAATGAAACGTGCATGATAGTTATAGAGCTGACTTCCTTACTGTCTAATTAGGGTTTTAGTCAAATCACTCGTACAATAGGATATAATAAGCTTTATAATCATCTCTCTATTGCTACGCTTGTCTGCATGGTGCAGTCAGACAAATAAAGCCTCGTAACTCAGGTGATCAAAATTTTAGGAATGTTAGGAACTCCTTCGATCAGGTTCTCATTACCCCCTGGACATTGCATGCAAACTCTGTACTGGAGGGCCAGTGTCCTGCAGAGTTTAGCTCCAACCCTAATCAAACACATTATTATATAGCTCTTACTATTTGACCCCCTGTCAAAAATTTTTTGGGGAACTGACTGTTTGCCTGCTGCCTAATATATCCTACCCCTTCAGCAGGGGCCATTGAAATAAGATGATGAAATCAAGACTAGAATTCTTTGAATTGTTTGGTGTAAATAGAGGGAATTAAAAGAGAGAGAGATACATTACATTACATACATTTACAGCATTTGGCAGACACTCGTATCCCTCTCTCTCTCTCTCTCCCCCCTTCCCCTTTATTTCTCTCTCTCTGGGAAGTGGTGGCTTAGTGGTCAAGGTGTTGGACTGATACCAGAAGACCAGGGTTTGTTTCTCAGCACCAGTTTGATTCTCAGCCAGAGTGGTGTCTTGGTGGTGCTGGAAATCAGACCACACCTTAACCACTAAGCCACCACTTTCCAAATAACAGACAGAGAGAGAGAGGAGATGAGAGGGGAAGAGAAAGAGAAAGAGAGAAAGAAAGGGCAAAGAGAGAGAGAGAGAGAGAGAGAGAGAGAGATAAAGGAGTTTTTTTGCTTTAGTTTTTCACAAGAACAGAACTTCTTAGTGGTGCTGGGAATCGAATCCCGATCTTTCAATTATCAGTCCAACAACCAAGAATATAAAATTCTATAATAATAATTTATATTTATATTAATTATTTTGTATTTTTTGAAAGACATTTCTCTAATGTGATCAGAATTATAATACTATACCTTTACAATAGCTTAGTAAGCAACACAGCATAAAAAGGAAATAATTATGTAAACTTGGAAAAACACCAAATCATACCAAGTGTGTGTGTTTGTGTGTTGATGTGTATTGAAAGTGTATATGTCTGAGGGACAGGCATGTGCATGTATTTAGAAATCTAGATCAGCTGGCTTAAACAGGAATTTTTTTTACGGATGAGCCGGGATGAGTGTGTGTGTTCTGTACAAAAATGTGTTAATCGGAATATAGCGCATACTGGTTTCTGGTTAGAGCCAGGAAATGAAAATGAAAGTGAGAGCAACTGTGTGTGCGCTTCTCTTATAACCCAGGGGTGGGTAGAGTAGCTTCATTTTTTACTTAAGCACAAATACTTCTGAAAATATTTACTCAAGTGTAACAACAGTAAAAGGATTAGAGATTAAGGAAACTTGAGTAAGAGTAATAAAGAAAAGTAGTAAGTAGTAAGAAAACGTGGAAGTGGTAGTGCAGTGGTTAAGGTGTTGGTCTGGTAATTGGAAGATCTGGGTTTGTTTCCTAGTGCCACAAAGTTATCACTGGTGGGCTCCTGGGCAAGGCCATTTAACCCCCAATTGCTTAGTTGTATAAATAAAATGTAAGTCGCTCTGGATAAAGATGTCCACCAAATCCCGTAAATTTAAATGTAAAAATTACACACAATCAAGTACAAAGAATTTGTGTAAAAAAAAAAAGATAAAAAAGGAGAAAGGCAGAAATGTGTGAAATTTTATAGTAAGTTAGGGCGCGGTTAAAGTGTCCATAGTTACGGAATCACTCTCAAATAGTCATTATAATGAAACTTAAGATGTTTCCTCAGCTCAAATTCCTCTACACTGATATCATCACTTATTTTGGTCACATAAAAGTCATGGCATTGTGTAACTGTTTGTTTTACTTATTGGAATAATAAAAAAATTAATAAAAGTCCATGTGTGTTTCCTGTCTTTACTGATATTCTTGCTTCTTATTCTTCAGTTATTATTTTCCAAACTGAGCGCACTTTTAAATTGAAATCTCAATTTAAAATCAACAACATCTAAATTAAAATCAACAAACTTGAGTGAAAGTAACTGTTCAATCTACTCTTAAAAGTAAATTTGTTTCCAAAAATCTCCTTAAGTAAATGTTAACAAAATAAATATAATGCATTACTACGCATCTCTGTAAAGGACATACAGTTTAAACAGAGATGGCAGAAGTTCACACATCCTTTACTTAAGCAGAAGTACAGATACTCATGTTTAAAAGTTAAAGTACTGACTAGACTTTTTCACTCAAGTTGAAGAAGAGAAGTTTGGGCTTGAACATGTAAAAGGAAATATACCAGAATTAGGTAACAGTTATGTACAAATAAATATTATTTACCCAAAGGTGATATAGATTCTGGTCTTCTGTTGGTAAACTAATAGTAAATTATTAATTAATTCATTCATTCATTTATTTATCTTCTATAACCGCTTATTCCCTAATTCGTGTTCCCAGGGATCTGTTACTAATCAATCTGGTTGATTGGTAATTTTAAATTGCCTATAGTGTGTGTGGGGAGCTGTCCAGGGTGTGCCCTTTTGCCCTTTTAGAGACGGTTGGGATAGGCTACAGCAGATCCCCGTGTTAGGAAATAAGTGGAAATAGAATGAGTGAATGTATATTTCAATGTATGTTAGCTAGAAAAAAAAAAAAAAAAAAAAAAAAAAAAAAAAAATATATATATATATATATATATTTACCATTCCACTTATCTTCCACTTATATGGAAGAAGTTTCAAATACCTTAGCAGGGCAGCAGAAAAAAAGCATTTGCTTGACCAAATGTTAGGACAGCTCCTCCATATAAGCTAGCCTATGGTTTAGCTCATTGCGAAGTATTGTTTCGTTATGCGACATACCAAGCGTTTACTCTGTGTTCCCGTCTTCCCTTCCTCCCTTCTTCCTAGTATCTGAACTTTTCGTCTAGTGTTTTGGATTTGTTTGCTTGGTCTGTGTTTGATTTCCGTGTACCGACTTTCTGCCTGTCTTATGACCGAGCTTCTAAAATGCCCTATTGTTTTTAATAAAACTGTGTTCTGCAACATGGATTCAACTTTGTCTTCTGGCTCACAACACCTTGCATAGCCGTCTGGAAAATGGTATCGCAGCATTTCTCTCCTCAAACCCTTTGGCTCCTCAACACTCAGATCTAAATTATATCAAAACTAACATACACACACAAACACACACTTATTTTATATAAATCCATGTTCCGTCCATACACTGTCACCATGGTTTAAAGTCTGTTTCACGCAGGGGCAGTGAGGCAAAAGCACCCAAACTCATCTGACCATCCAAATGGTGGTCTGAAGAGGTTGATCTGATCTCTTATTACCCCCACTTGCACAAATGGAGCCCAACATGCCCAAACTAAAAAAATGAAAGTTTTGTTTGACTAAAACTAGCTAAAAATTGGACGAAAATCACATAGTGTTTGTCTGCAGACCAACAAAACAACTTTTAGACAAGTCAAACTTTGTGCGTTTGTCCCATTGACCATGTTTCCTATCCACCTATTTTTTTTTTTAACGAATTTTGGACTATAGCATTAAAAAAATGCTGTATGTAAATGCCAGGATGTGCCTAGCATAGGCATAGTAGCATAAAATTTTTATCTGATAAGAAACAAATTCCAGCATGTGCATCAAAAAAGTCATGTCATTTCAATTCAACAGATGGGGCCATAAGAAATATGGCGGAAAGTGACCGGTATGTTTGGATAGACGATGAGGTGTGAACATTTTAAAATTTAATACAATAAATTAAAAACTACGTGATGATGGAAAAAACAACAAAGGAACGTGCAAATCTTCCAAGAAGTACAAACAAAGATAATTTTAAAATGGACATAAAAGGACCATGGACTATTTCACATAATAAATAGAAGAGCCTTAAGCAAAAAAAACATGGCTGAACAAATAAAACTGGGTCATAGTGGATCAGGTGGCTTCTCCGCCCGTAGAAACTTCCATTTTTCTCATGGATATTTGATAGCGTGTTTATCAGGAAGTGACGATTTTGTTCTATTTCTGTGATTGGATAGGAACTGTGCATTATTCACAAACATTTTATGCGATATTCCAGTTTAGTTCACATCTAGATGGAAACATAGCCATTGCCTGCTGTATTTTTTAGGAGATTTCATCTCAGGAAAGAGAATAACACGGTAGTTGATTTTCTCTCTTTACTCCTGAGATCTTGCGGAGTTGTAACATTTCTTCACACCATCCATCTTTCCCAGTCTAATGGCAGTCCCGTTATTAGTTCGATGATTATGCGTCGCAAGTCATTTAGCATGGCCAATGATTCATGTACCATTTATTTGCTGCAGCACTCGGGTCAGTATTTTTCTTTCTGTTTTTCTTTCAGAGCAGTCAATGGCGGTGCTCATGGTGAGCGGCTTAATCACATGATGTATTGTTGTGGTGTAAAATTAAATCTCCTAAGACTTATGTATTTAGCACCTTACAAATAACGCGGGCTTTATGATGCATCGTAATTTAACGTTTGTTTGGTTAATGAGCAGCGTGCGGCTTGACCAGCCAGCCACAAGAACTTGCTGGCCCATTAAATAAACTATTAGCCCATGGTAATGAGAAGTGTGTGACACCATCCGTCTGTCTGATATCTTTGTGTGTGTGTGTGTGTGTATGTTTAAGATTGATATAATTTATAATATACAATTAAAACATATTAAACTTTACTTTCCTTACAGAATTGTCTTTAATTACTAAAAAACAGTCCTAGAACCTATTTACACTTAATCATTTACATTTACAGCAAATGCTCTTGTCCTGAGCGACATACAAAAGTGCTTCAAGTCACATCACTGTACAGCTCGATACTGATACAATACTTCACAAATCAGTGTAACAACAACAAAAAACTGTTGAAAGAGCAGCATGGGATTTTTTTTTAACTGTCAAGAACTGGGTATTCAAGGAAGAGATGAGTTTTCAAATGCCTCTTGAAGACAGCCAGTGACTCTGCTGTTCTGACGTTGATTGGAAGTTCATTTCACCATCTTGATGCCAGAAAAGAGAAAAGTCTTGAGGCAAACCTAGCTTGTGTCGTAGAGGATGGTGGAACAAGTCCAGCAGTACTGGTGGATCTGAAGGAGCGTGGTGTGGTGCTATGCGAGGAGTGATGAGTGGTTGTATGTAGGAGGGTGCTGCTTTGTTTTTGGCTTTGTAGGCAAGCATCAGTGTTTTGAATCTTATGCGTGCAGCTACTGGGAGCCAGTAGAGGAAACGCAGCAGTGGAGTGGTGTGTGAAAACTTTGGTAGGTTAAAAAACAACATGCGCAGCTGCATTCTGAATCATCCGCAGAGGGCGAATTGCACTCAGAGGAAGACCTGCCAGGAGCAAGTTGCAGTAGTCTAGTTTAGAAATTACAAGAGACTGCACAAGCAACTGAGTGGCCTGAGTAGTTAAGAATAGTTAGAATTCTCCTCGTTATGAAGGATAAACCTGCAGTTTTAATTATTTCAATATCAAACACACTCACACTCCACAACCAGTCAGGGATCATTTGCAGGAGTTTTGTTTCCGTCTTTTGGTCTGACCTTTATATCGACCTCTGCCTAAACATATTTTGTTAAATCTTCTAGCAGTCTGTTAGTTATAATTAATTAATATAGTCTTTTTTATACCATTACACTGTTGAATCCACAATTTTGATTGGTCAGAGCATGTCCTTATATTTATATTTATGCTATTTGTCCAGAGCGCCTTATATTTATATATTTTTTATACTACTTTTTATACATCTTTTTCTGTTTTTGTCGACAAACAAATTAAAAAAAACTTTCACTGAGTAAGTGCTTAAAAATTGTTTTTGGGCCGAGAATAAAAATTTATTAATACCGGAACAATTTCCTGCTAATTAACACATGAATCACAACCATGTAATTAGACAAACTATATTAAAAGGCAGGAGGGGTAACACCCTGGGTCGCCTGTCTATCACAGGGCCACACACACTAACTCCTATGGACAATTTAGAATCACCAATCAATCTAACATACATGTTTTTGAGAACCCGGAGTAAATACTCAAGCACAAGGGCAAACATGCAAACTCCACACAGAAAGACCCCTGGCCTGGGAATCGAACCTGAGCCTTCTTGTTGTAAAGCATCAGTGCTAATCACTAAGCCACTGTGCTGCTCTTGTACTGATTTAATGATTCAAAATAAACATTAATGAATTTAAACAGTGACTCAAACAATCGCTAATATGCAACTTAATGTAAAATGTTCTGAAATGGTGAACCTGTAAAACCGCAATAGAGCAACATTCTTACTATAAAACAGGGTTTAACATTATTTCAATAAATCACAACCTTTTAAACATTTAACAATCACAAGACAGATATTGTATAACCATAAATACAAAAAATATAAAAAGTATATAAATGTACTTTTTATTTCACACCCAAATACATTTTACTGCACATACACGTTTATTTTTTGCTACTGAAGGCGAGGAAATGTTCACACATTAACTAAACTGCACATACATGTTGTGTAGAGCATGTTATGTATTACAGATGTCATTTAAATATTTAATTATGTTTTAAATTTAATAAATACATTTATAATATAACATTTTGGTTTACAAGGAGGGAAAGAGTCAAAAATGGATTGAGGTGGGTTTGGTCGACACACACTGTTTGATTGTAATGTTGATTCAGGATTAACAAATGATATTAATATTCTCAATTACATCCTACTTGGCAAAATTACATCCTCTATGGTTATAATAGTAAATGTTTTATCCAGACTGGCTTTAAAGGTCAAGCCCGATGACCTTATTAAGAGAAAAGCTGCTTGTAACTGCTGATCTAGGATCAGTGTTTTACACAGTAATTTCAAATAATGTATCTCAAAAATCAGCAGATGTGCTGATTAATTAAAATTAATAAACAGGTGATATAATTCACAAGTTTTGATCATATTAAATACAATTTATTGGGTTATCCAGAAGCAAATATCTTAACCTTTTCCTGGAATTGGCTATTTAGGTTCCTGACCAGCAGAGAGAGACAAATGCACACAAAGAAAAAAAACTGCTGTAACTGTCATTCCTCTTTTTATTTATTTTTACCTTAATTGAAAGACAGATTATTCATTGATTATTAGTTTTAAGTTTTAAATATAAGTTCAAGTTTAGGAAGCCTGATTGTCATTTCAACCATATATAGCAGATGCAGTACAACGTTTCTCCAGGACCCCATCGTGCTACACAAAACAACACAGAATTACACAAAACAACAAAGAGACACATAACCGAAGAACAACACAGAGCTAAAGACTAGAGAATGAGTTGTCTTAGAAAGATAAAGTGCAAGAAAGTGCAAACAGTGCAAATAAACACTACACACCGTACAGCAGTGGCAAACAGTGCATTTAATACCTAAGAGAAATGTAGAGTCAGCATTTTTCCATTCTCTAATTGGTTGATCAGAGTAAAACTGTTACAGCCATGTCCGACTAGCGAGATGTGTCTGTACAGGTGATTTAGAATTTTTACGCCCACAATTGGCTGATGAAACAGGAGAAATTAACTTCTTGGACAAACTTAAAAATATGTTTTTGAGGCAGACTTTTTAGGAAAAATTTGACATCGTAAGGAGGCTGGCTAACCCCGAAGACAACTAGCTTGTCTCAGTCTGGGAAAAAGTTTATTCACCACTTCCAGACCAGTGACACCGACCGGTAACGCTGACTTGCAGCCTTTAAATGTATAATATATTTTATTTAATTTTTATGTTTTTGTTATGTTATATTAATAAGGTAAATATTGATTCTGAACTGCTCCAGATGATGTACGTGGTACAGCTGCGGTTGTAGTGTAGAGGTTTGGAGTTGTGTTAGCGTTAATAATGGTTTTCATTCTCAATACATGTAATGTCTCTCTCTCTCTGTAACATAATACTGATGGTTTCTATAATTACCACGTGATAGTGGTGGTATTAAATGGTGTATCAGTCGGGTAAGTCCCCACTGAAGGTACAGATACCACAGGCACGGCCCATTAATGGTGAAAAGTGAGTGTGAGGGTGTGTGGGGTCGTCGACAATGCTGTTGGCATTTACTTCCTCTCGTATTAAATATAAGTGAAGTCATCCATTTTTTATCCAGTAAAGTCTAAAATGATTTAAAAGCGAAATTTTAAAGGAATTTTTTATTAGCATAGCTGCAATGAATATAACGTATATAATCTAAAATAATAGAAATAATAATAATATCATTTATTCTTTCTCATCGTTTGTAAGTTGTATATGACCAGGAGCAGCTCGATTAGACAATTTCAATAAATATAATATTACTCACTGTAGAATTAATAAACCTTGCAATATTGTAATTAAGTTTCAGTATGTATTTTTTAGCAGATGGTAATGAGGAGGTTGTGTGATTAGGACCTATGAGCATACAAAATGAAGGTTATCATCATTTCAAATGAGTGTAAATGAGGTGAAAACCAACTCAGCCTGGCGTGACTTAAAACTGGCTTCATGCCTCATTTAAACCCTGCCAAATAAAAGAGGAGGCCATGAAAATCTGACTTAGGGAAAAAAAAATCAATGTTGTTGTACATGAGAAAGAAAGAAAATAAGAAAAAAAGAAAGAAAGAAAGAACAGCGCGGTGAGTAAATACACACTTTACACAGGCTCGAATCCAAGAGTTGTACTTTTCTTCAAACTGAATTAAATTGACGAGTCAAAGCTGCCTCCACTTGCTGAAAATCACATCTCAGAACTCCAATATGATCCAAACCCAAAGCTGTGGAAACACACGGCTCCAGATATTTGATCAGACTCCACTGTATTAAAGGTGAAGAGAATCAGCGGGGCTCAAAAACACAACCAAAAGAACAACCAACAACCAAAGATTGACATAAAAATAAATGGATTTTCTTTTAACCTCTTTTTTTATTTAATCTTAAAATATTTGTTTTATTATCAGACAAATACAGATTTTTTTTATAGTCAGTCGAACCTAAAAGCTTAAAGGGAAGTTGTGCCTCATAGTTAAGGTTAAGATTGTCTGTTCGATTCCCAGCTCTACCAAGCCACCACTGCTGGGCCCCTGAGCAAGGCCCTTAACCCCTAATTGCTCAGTTGTGTAAATGGGTTAAATGTTAGTTGCTCTGGATGAGGACGTCTGGTGAATGTCGCAAATGTAATTAAAACACTGATTAACTAAAACAATATTATTGCTACAACACATCACAAATAATCTGGTTAAAACTCTTTAGTTTCACTCTAAAATTATTTAATTAAAAAACAAATTCATAAACTTACTTTAACCCCTGTGATGTCCTCGTGTCTTACATTTCACCCAACAGGAAGGTAAACTAATGTCCACACTTTTTTAACACATATTTGTGTACTAGGTTCACTTGTAGCTGCACAAAGTAGTCGAGTGTTTAATAATCCTGAACATTATAAAGAAAACAATAAACTTAAAACCTTAACAGACATGCGAACTGCTATAGTCGTATGAATGTTGTGTAATTATATTTATATGTCTTTATATTTTTATGTCTTTTTATGTCTTAATTGTCCATCATATGGTAACATAAAAAAGATTTAAATTATCCACCTAGAATTGTTTCCTAAAATAAAGTGTCAACAATTCAGATAAAATGCTACTAATTATGATTCCCGGCAATGTACTTTCTTTCTTTCTTTCTTTCTTTCTTTCTTTCTTTCTTTCTTTCTATCTATTTATTTTCATTTCTTTCTATATTCATTCTGTCATTACTTTTTTTCTACTTTTGTTCTTTCTTTCTTTCTTTTTTTTTTTTTTTTTCTTTTTTTTTTTTTTTTTTTTTTTTTTTTTTTTTTTTTTTTTTTTTTTTCTTTCTCTTATCTATTCTTTCTTTCTTTCTTCCTTTTCTTTTTTTTCTTTCTTTCTTGTCTTCTTTCTTTCTTTCTTTCTTTCTTTCTTTCTTTTTCTTTCTTTCTTTCTTTCTTTTTTTTCTTCTATCTATCTATCTATCTATCTATCTCTATTATCTATCATTTTTTTTTATATCTTCTTTTTGTCATTACTTTTATCCTCTTCTTTCTTTTCTTTCTTTCGATTTCTTTCTTTCTATATTCTATCTTCATTTTTTTTAAATTCATTCTTTCTATTCATTTTTACATTTTTATTCATTTTTTTTACTATTTTTCTTTCTTTCTTTCTTTTCTTTCTTTTTCTTTCTTTCTTTTTCTTTCTTTTTTTCTTTCTTTTTTTTCTTTCTTTTTCTTTCTATCTATCTATCTATCTATCTATCTTTATTTTTTATATCTTCTTTTTGTCATTACTTTTATCCTCTTTCTTTCTTTCTTTCTTTCTTTCTTTCTATTTATCTATCTATCTGTCTGTCTCTTTATCTGTCTGTCTGCCTGTATATCTAATTCGTCATTAACTGAACTTTAATATATATATTAGATAAAGAGGGTGAGCTGGGTAGAGTTAGGACTATTCTAAGGGTCCATGATTTGGGGGCCCCAGAGGTCTGTGTCATAAACCCCTAAAGCGGCTCCTCTGAATATATCAGGATAAAAACCAGCAGCTAAACTCAAACTTTTTTCTTTAGATACTGAGCAAGCTGCTACCTGGAAATGTTAATAACCATTTTTATTAGATACAAAATAAAATTCTAAATATTAAAAATGTCATTTTATAAACGATGATAAACCTTTTCCTCAGTAAACTTTGGGTAAAATATCTGTTAAAAAAAAACTTCAACTCTTACTTTTGTTTCAGAAAGTCTTTGAAAATCTTATCTAATGATTCAGTAAAACACCAGAAAAAAGCTCTCAGTACCACAAACACTACTTTGGAGCCCAAAGGACAGAAATTTGTTTGCTGTTTGGATGAGAATAATTTGAAATGCATTATCTCTCAATAACATGTGGGCAGAAGTTTAACGCCGGGCCGTTACGCTAAAATCAGCACAGCCTGAAACAATGAGGCG
The DNA here is from genome assembly GCA_005784505.1 of Bagarius yarrelli. NCBI lineage: Eukaryota > Metazoa > Chordata > Actinopteri > Siluriformes > Sisoridae > Bagarius > Bagarius yarrelli. The sequence goes on along the minus strand of VCAZ01000003.1, from coordinate 434,748 downwards.
AAACTCCAATGTTTTATAATTAGGGATAAACGTACAGGTGGGAGTTACAACTGAGACCTGCAAATAAAAAAATGTGTGAGGGAGAGGGGGGGGGTAGGAAGAGAGAGGGAGAGATAGAGAGAAAGGAAGAGAGAGACCGGAAGACAGATAGAGAGAGGAGGGACAGAGAGAGGAGAGGAGAGGAGAGGAGAAAATGAAAGAGAGAAAGAGAGAAAGAGAGGGATGGGAGACAAAGAGATAGGGGGAGAGGTGAAGGGAGCAAGAGGAAGAGAAAGAGAGATGGGGAGAGGGAGAGAGAGAGGGAGAAGAAACAAAGACAGGGGAAGAGGTAGAGGGAGCGAGAGTGAGAGAGAGAGAGAGAGAGAGAGAGAGAGAGAGAGAAAGAAAGGGATTTTATTTTATTTTAATTTTATGTTTATTTTTATTACTATTTTATTTTTATTTTATTTCTAGCTAGAACCACTTCAGAGCCACCATACAAACAAAAACTAAAGTCCAGAATGATGAACCACTCCGATCCTGCTGTTGTGTGTGTGTGTGTGTGTGTGTGTGTGTTCATACCGGCCAGTCTCTGTTCCTGATTAATAGGTTCACGGAAATTGGTGTTTTTTTGTTTTAATATGTGGCTCTAGTATCGTTAGCAACTAACATCCTGAAATAAACTTAGCATAATGAATACGAAAAGTAAAAAACAAAATGATGAGAAAGTAGGAAAGAGAGAGAAAAGTAAATACAAACTAAGAGATAAGGACAGATCCGATTGAGAGAGTAGTCCAAAAAAAAAAGAGAGAGATAAACAAAAAGAAGATGAAAGTGTGAAAGAACAAAAAAAATATAAAAACAGAGGGAACAATTGTGGAATACAGGAGAGATAGAACGATTAAGAAAAATGAGAAAGAAAAGAGAAAAAGCAGAAAAAAACACAGACAGAAAAAGAGAGAGAGAGACACACACTCTCCTCCACACGACTCTTCTACAGCACAGCCTGTCTGCTTAATGGCCTGTGAGATTCTCCCATTTAGCCTCAGCAGAAATAAAAGACGTCCGGTTGGTGCTCAGGAAAAAATGGCTGGCTCCAGTTAAATCCCTGAGTGAACTGGAAATTAGAAAATATTAAGAACGGCAATCAATCTGGAAATTTCTGTGCTGAAACGCAACTTTCGCAAAATGGGCTGATGGCCTACGACAGGGTGGGAGGAGGAACATGGCTATCATTCATCCCAGACACAATCTCCTGCATCATCTACTGTACCATTCAGTTAAGTATGGACAAACTGAACTTTCCACCTTAAGCGGCATAAAAACTGGTTAAACGACAAATTAGCTGCTTACTAGCGTCTTAGGCAAATAGATAGAGAATGAAAGGGGGAAGAGAGAGAGAGAGAGAGAGAGGGATGGAGAGAGAGAGAGAGAAAGGGAGAGAGAGAGAGAAATATAGGGAGAGACAAAGATAGAGACTGTCTGTCTATCTGTCAGTCTGTCCATCCACTTGTTCACCTATCTATCTATCTATCTATCTATCTATCTATCTATCTATCTGTCTGTCTGTCTGTCTGTCCATCCACTTGTTCACCCATCTATCTATCTATCTATCTATCTATCTATCTATCTATCTATCTATCTATCTATCTATCTATCTATCTATCTGTCTGTCTATGTCTGTCTGTCTGTCATCTGTCATCCATCTTGTTCACCATCTATCTATCTATCTATCTATCTATCTATCTATCTATCTATCTATCTATCTATCTATCTCATACAATTGAGTGTTTATAAAAGATAAAGAATATTGTGACATCATTGTACACCCCATAATAATATACATCATTTAAAGCACCAGGAACAATAAGCAGTTTTATCACTAAGCCTTAGAGAGATGACGGGCCGCATGAGAAGGTAGAAATGTTGAAATATAACGCATCAGCACCAAGGGAGTAATCAAACTGTCGTTTGGCTCTCAGTGGGCCCTGCTGTTCAGCTGTGTTAACTGCGGTGTGTGATGGAGAGCAGAGAATAGCTGCAGAGGCCGGACTCTGTGTGTGTGTGTGTGTATGTGTGTGTGTACACCACGAGACTTGCTAGAAAACAAACTATTAACCAAGCCAGCATTTATATAGAAGTTGTATAGATATGATTTCTTTATATGCCAGGACTAATTTTTATATGCCATTTTCTAAGTGTGTGTGTGTGTGTGTTTATGATTTTCGTGTCTAATTCTATTGACAATCTCCAGGTTGGAAGATCAGTGCCCTAACTAATTGGACTTTTAAATAAAGACATTTTTAAATTAAAGCTATATTTTCAGGGTTGAACATGTGTTGGCAAAAGTATCCCCTGTATCCCCTTTTGTAGCCTCTTTTGTAGCCCCTGATCCCATGTCAATCCCTCTGGTTTGCTAATCTGTAAAAGTCCTTCTTTCCTTGTCATATGCCTTTGGTTTGGCTGATATATCCCTCTTTACTTTGAGCTATAATTCCTTGAATACTTTCCTCTGACCTTTCCATGCCCCACTTTTTCTTGGCTGAGCTCTTCATTTGTATCTTATCCTTAACTTCCTTATCGCTCCTTAAGTCTTCTTACCTTCTTTCCTCCTTCCAGATGACACACCTAGCACCTGTTTTTTCTGGCCGTCATCTGGAAGCCGTAACTGACCACCCAGAGCCTGTGCCAATGTCTGTCTGAAATGTGCCATTTTGCTATTATGATCCTTTACACCTATTTAGCTCAAAGGGTGCAGAGATTTGATTGGTCCCTCGAATAATGAAGACAACAGCAGGGGACACAACCTTTCAATTAGTGTTCGGGACTTAGACACAGTCTTAGTGTTCAAGTCAAGGCTGAAAACACATTTATTTAGCCAAGCCTTCAATCTGTAATTTTTTTTAAGTAAAGGAGCAGAAGTAGAGGGATCATGGCTATAGAGTGTTTGGTGAACTGGGATATTTGTATGCTGTCGTTCCCCCACTCTTACACATTGACGCCGGTTTGTTGGTGGTGGTGTGGCAGGCTGGCTCTTACCCCAAAGATCCCTTATGTCTGTGTTACCTCCTGGCTCTCCCTTTTAGTTATGCTGCCACAGTCACTTATTGCTTTCATATTGGTTCAATTACATATGATGTATTCTTCCTGTATATATGTCACTCTACATTTTGTTGTCTTCTTGAAATAAGTCATCACAGTCATTTTCAGCAATGTCCACTACTATCTGTCCGTCAAGATTTCTTTTCCTTGTCTCCAAATTTGCTCATAACCTTCTCATCACCTCTGCGTTTCCCTCACGGACATGTCCATTAACGTCTGCTTCAATAACCACCTTCTTACATCTGGGAATACTCTCCATCACCGTATCTAAGTCACATCAGATTCTCTCTTTCTCCTCTAACTTGCAACCTTTGTAACCGCTTACGAAATTTAACCACCCCCATTTCTAACTTTAAACTTATTACCTTGTCTAACACTCTTTTTTACATCCAAAACATTTCTTACAAACTTCTCCTTCAGGATGAATCCTACCCCTTTTCTCTTCCCATACACACCATGATAAAACAGATTAAATCAAACCTTGTTGCTGTTCCACCTAGTCTCCTGAACACACAGTATATCTACCTTATGTCTTTCCATCATATCAGTCATCTTTCTACATCATCAAACCAACATCGAGTCACTATTCTCAGTCCTACACTCTTGTCTTTTCCCTCTGTCCTTTAACACCATTTATTTCCTTTCTTAGCCCAGCAGTAGCCCAATTTCCATCAACGCCCTGTAGGTCAATGGCTGCTGGTGCCGGTCGTTGTTAACCTGAGCCCCAGCCGATCCCATATGGAATTCAGACCGACGATTGGCAATGTTTTACGCCGGATGCCCTTTGTGATGCAACTCTATTGACAGACAGACAGACAGATAGACAGATATCTATTTATCCAATCTTGGGACAGGCACAAAAGATTCCTTGTGGGCAATGATATGATGTTACATTAAAATGATCAATAACATGATTTTGGGACGCAGTGCTATATGTGCTATATTCTCACCAGATGCTAGAGGTAGAGGTAGGTACTAGAGGTTTTTTGTCATGTTACAAAAAAACCCCCAGAAAGCATTGGGTCCTAAAGTCTTTCTGATGTAATGTAAAGCTATATTAGAGGATAATCTCTTTTATGTTTTGTGGTTAGATGCAATGTCCCAAAAAATTAATTTTTAGGTTTCAGAAAATGGTAGGGAGAGAAGCTGCCCAGCTGGGATGCTGGGCAAGGTACCCAAACGTAAGTCTCACTCTATAAGGGTGTCTGCCAAATGCCAGAAATATAAATGTAAATCTAAATGAGCCATCAACTTCTTTATTTTATGAGCCTAGCAGAATTCAGCTGTTCCGGCATCTTGGATAGCAATTGAACACACAAGCACTAGTTTGCTAGGCCAGTGCTTTTCTATCTAATAGGCCACACGGTAAAGCTGAATAAGGCTATTGATTATCTAACCATCTAACTAATGTTTTGTCAACAGTTTATGATTGAATTAAATACATCTTCAATTAATGCCAGATTTGCAGCATTGAATGTTAGTAAACGCACCTTTCATTTATTCTGGTGAACACCACATCAGGTAGAGGTAGCTTAGTGGTTAAGGTAATAGCCTGCTGTAGGCAGCTTGTAAATTAAATTTAAAAAACACCAAGATGCCACCGATGGGCTTCTGAACAAGGTTTTTAACACTTGTTAAACTGTTGAGCTTGATCAAAAGTATTGGATACATATACATTTCTCTGGATAGTGCCAGAAATATATATGAATATCCTTATCACCTTATCAATAAATTCTCTCACTCCTAAATTTGTATCTCCTGTTCAACAAAAATATAATAAAAATGTTACCCCTAGTATGGTTTACAGTTTTTATTTTAGCTGTGGCTAGATGCTTTAGGAAACAAGATACCAATGCCACCATTGCACGAAGTCACTGTCCCAAGTGTGTGGGACCCAGTGTGGCACAAGGACACTGGATCTTGTGGTTGTCGCCGGGTCCAGGTTGTAAACCCTTATACAAATGTATGCAGAGACAACCAGCCTGCAATACCTACTCGAGTGCGCTAGAGAGATGCTCTCAACCATTTAACTGCTTATTGTCTGTTTGGTGGCCGCTGCCCTATCCTGGGCCCACCGTATAGCTAGTCTGAACTTCTCCAATAAACAGTTCTTTGGATGCACCTGTACAGTGTTCACCCTGGGCACAAAAGGTTTAGCCTTTTTGGTCTGTGTCCCTGAAAGGAGAACAGAAGGCTCGCGACAATAGCCAGGTCCCATGACAGAAACCTCAGTTGCAATGCAGGCCTCAACTTTCTTGTGCCACAAAGAAACCATGTTACAAGTGGGTCTCTGTCCACCAAATTACCACCTAGAGGGGATGAGGCAAGTCTGCTACTTATACCTTTATGTTAGAGGCTGCTTTTCTTGGCATTAATTCTTATCCCCAGTCCCTAGATATGAGGGAAAATGGCCTCTTTATGCCGAACCACCTGCTGTTGCGACTGGCTACATTATTGTCATTCTTTACTGCTGAAAGCAAACCTCAAAAACTTCCTGTGTTGAGGAAGAATGAATATGTGGAGGTAACCAGGACTCACTGCAAGTCTTTCGGCAGAAACTTTCACACTGTCCAGAAGTCTTAAACAAATTCACAGCAGGAAGCAAGCCTGTTGACGCTGATCCTTCCTGGCTGGCTTCTGGTGGTGCTAAGGTCAATTACTCGGGCACCTGTGGTGGGGCCGACTGACAGGTCTTACCATTTTGAAGCGAACGCTGCAGTTGGATCCCCTTGAGAGATCCTACACCCTGGGGAACACCGGGGAAGTTTGGGCAACATGTACAAAGGTTTGATCTTTCCTGTCCCCGGAAACCCAACATCTTATGAAATTATTCATGCACGCATTCACATGCTAAAGAAAAAGAGCTAATTGTGGTGTGGCGTGACCAAGTCTAAATAGCATTACTTCCTGGCAGATCAGGTCACCTGCCCGTGGCATAATGCTTTTCGATTGGGAGGATTTCACACATGCTTCAGGCCAAAGGTTATATAAGGACGTTCCCAAAGCGCCTCGATGCAGCTCAAGTTTCTAGAGGGAGCTCTTATAATTGTATCTATATAGCCTATGTAGACTGATGTGTTCTGATAACTGTTTCTGATAAACACATTTGCACTGTATTGTCTTAAAGTGGTAACAGAAACTAAAACTGGTTAGGGATGATTTTGACTCATCAACCTCTGGGTTAATGTTGCTCAGATGGTACCCAAACCCACAATCCCTGACTCAGAAGGCCAGTGCATTATATGTTTGGCCACTGGGGCTAGATATGCTTGGCAGGTATCTGTCCTGCATATGTCAATTAAATTACAGTCATACATATTGTTATATATTCAGCACATCAGAAAAAATCTGGTTATTCAGGAATTATTTCGTAGACATCATCATAATAAGGGCAGAAATAAGTGTAGTGCTGTTAGTATTTAAATTGTCATATGAGTTCATTTGCCTCAGCCGGAGGCATGTCAAAAGCTTTGAATTCCCACTGCAGGAGCCAAGATGTAATTTGTCCCCTTGTTTCTGCTTAGTAGTGAACTGGTAAAGTGGCCTAGTGGGATAAATGTCATAATCTTTTAGCAGTGTATGCTTCAGCACGTAGCCACCCATGCATACAGGGATAGAAATGACAGTAAAGCTATCCAAGAGGGAATACAATTCCAGCCAGACAAAAATTCCTGTCCCAAATGAATTATTTCAGCCTCGCTGGTCACATATTTGCTAGTTTTCCAGCGATTCATCTTACTATTAATAATGTCAGGGAGTTTTTAGGCTTTTCGAATAGGATAATGATAAATCAGAGCGCAGGCTCAGCCAGCACTGTATATACCGAACCGAAAAGTTCTGTCAGGGCTGATAAATCGAATTCCTGAAATAGTTTGTAAAGTGTTGAATTGATGTGGCAGGGTCAGCAGAGGGGGCGAATTAATGTCATGAAATGGGCTTTGCTACCTGGGCTTTGATGAAAGCTGGGGAAAGTCTTTTATATAAATCGTCTGTGTGGGGAGATGGAGTAAATGGAAAGGGGGAGACACAGGGGGAGATAATGGTCAGCGAGGCGTAGGTCAGTCTGGGAGAGAGAGAAAGAGAGAGAGAGAGAGAGAGAGAGAGAGAGAGAGAGAGAGAACGAGAAAGACTTCCTCCGCAACTACGAAGCTGATCATTCATAATAGCAGTGCTGAGGCCATCCTGTAAGGAAGAAAAATGGAAACTATTAAAGGGCCCTGTGTGCAATGTTGGCTTTGTTGTGTCAGCAATTATTATAGAGGAACAGTACTTCCATTCCAGGACAGAAAAAGAGAGCATATACTGAAAATAGTGGCTACACGGACAGATAATAAAGTACTGTAGGCAAATTTAGACTTTAACATGACAAGATCGTGGACCAATCTGTAGTCAGCAATACAAAACTTGCTAACATTGTAGACATTCCACAATCAACAAACCATCTACATACTGTCAAACACATGTTAGGTAATCAATCTGGTAAACAGATCAAATACAGGAGATCAACATTTTCTTTTTCTTGATTTAGTATACAAGTATAATAGTTACAGTTAACTTTTTAACCATTAATATCAGTTTATGACTGTAAGGACTCAGTTTGTCCTGCTGGGCCACCGGAGGGCAACAGAGAGACCTTTTTTGTTCAGGTTCTAGTCCATGTGCTCAATGTTTGTTTATGTCTTATTATGTGATTCCACTGTCCATGTGTCATGTCTGCATTGGTTTAGTTTGGTCATATGTTCCTCATTGTGTTCAGGTGTTACTTGTTTAGTTGATTGTTTCGCCATTAGGTTAAATATTTATACCCCTGTGTTTCAGAATGTCTTGGTCTTGCTTTGGGAAGTGGTGGCTCATGGTTAAAATGTGTTGGACTACCACCCTAAAGATTGTGGGTTCGATTCCCAGCTCCACCAAGCTACCACAATTGGGCCCTGAGCAAGGACCTTAACCCCTAATTGCTCAGTTGTAGAAATAAGATAAATGTATGTTGCTCTGGATAAGGATGTCTGCCAAATACTGTAAACATAGAAAGCTAAAGCCTGATCCCAAACATTTTGGGCTATTTAGAGATCCAGTTTGGACACAAAGACATGTCCGGGGGAAAAGAGGACACATGGTCACCCTAACTAATGGACAAAGCAGCAACTTCCTAAGCAAGATAATGTCGGTTCAACTACTGCTTTTAGTTAGAAGATCGCTGGGCCCATAACCCAGGGGTCGATGGATCAAAACCATATTCTGGTAGTAAAAAGGCCTTTTAATAAAATGCATCTATGTGTCTTACTGCAAAATTCTTGGCTGTAAACAAGTTAACAGAAAAAGCTGCAGCTGTTAGATTAGATAATAGATTTTATGTTTTAATTAAAACTCTGCACTTGCATTACTCTTTTCAGAGTATAATCAGACAGTATGCAAATACTGCAGGTAAATCTGTAAAATGTCAGCTGAATGTAAGGGCTTTTAACTTGCTATGTAATGATAATTAAATTAAAGTCGATAACATGATGAAGTCTAGAAGACTGAAAAACAAAAAACAAAACTGCATTTAAAAGAAATCTTGCAATTAAAAAATAATACAATTTTCCCAGTATTCATTAGTAAATTAACGTGGATATCCTAATATACTGATAACTAAACTGGTTACGATGTTAGAAAAATGTCTTCACTTTAATATTTATAATTACTGTAAGTTTTAGATGTTTTATCAAAACTTATCCCTATACAGAAAAAAAATCCATCTACAGTATCTATTTCCACAATATAAGTAACTTCCTAGCACATTTGATACCACACGATATTGCGCTCCTTCATGCTACATTAAGAACTATTTATTCTTAGTCTCATCTTGCTGTCAGGACTCCAGTGGTGCCCTAGTGCATTATTTGCTTGCGCTATTTTTGTGATCTTGTGAATTATCAGGTGACACATTAGCAATTTGCCAAGATGTCATTCAGCGGAACTGTGTAACCTTTTAGCATTTTAGCTCAGAGTCAAAACTATATATTCTATTTCCTCTCAAGTCCCAGGCTGCCCCAAAAAAATCAATTTGAAATACATCAACAGTTGATAAAAATAGCTTTTCCTCTGTAAGGTTATTGCATTTAATGCACACACTAAAAGGTATTTGCTAAAGATGTTCCCAAGGTATAGAGTATGGCAGTATGAGTCATAAAGTTGGTGTTATAATGCCTAATGAGACTTCTCTCATGCAGGTCACATTGTGTTGCATTCATATTGCGAGAGTGGGATAAATATATTTTTAATAAGAATGATTTACTCAAATAATTAATGTAATTTGTTTCCTTAATGCAGCAGTTTTTTTTAATTGTTCATATGTCATGAAAGGTTATTAAATTTGGAATTATTTGCGAGAAACTGACTTTTTGTGCACACATTATAGGAGCAAGTTGAAGATTGGATAAAGATTAGGCAAGATCATTACAAAAGTTATCTGCCAAGTTTGAGCGATTCTGTGCCCACTGCCGCCTCACATTCTTGTTCATGTCTGCCAGAAGTTGAACGCACTGTGTTTTTCTGCTTTGGTAGCCAATTCGCATCAGAGGTTGGACAAATTGTGCATTCTCAGATGCTTTCCTTCTGGTCCCAGCAATAGACATCACACCCACAAACCCTTGGATGAAAGTCTGAAGCTTAAAGCACAAAACTTGAAATTCTTCAGGAGTTTTATAATCGGGAAAGTTGTTGTTGTTGTATTGCAGCTTGATTCGTCGTGGGTTTCTTACGACCACCAATCTGCCACTGCTGGGCCCCTGAGCAAGGCCCTTAACATTAACTATTGGATAAACCAACAGTTGATTGGATGAGAAGATAGAAAAAAATTGTGAAATGTATGTCACTCTATATTGTAATGACATCTGATTGGTTGGATTCTACAGATATTCCGGGGTCATGTGTAGTGTTTTTTTACTCATGAAAGTAGAAAGTCCGTGATCTATTTTTGCACACCAGTCTGTAGAACATCGTCATTACATTCGCACACCACCAATCATACTGTTAAACAAATCAAGTTGTAATTGGTTGCTTCATGTGTCAGTCAAACACCTTCTTGGCCAATAAAGCTGTTACAAAATCCAGAACTTCTGCTGTCTAGCTACATGACACTGTCCGATTCCTGCTTCCAGACTGTCCTGTCAATGGGTATTTTTGTTGTTTATATTTTTCTGTATATGGTTAATAGCATGCAATGTACAGATCTTCCTTGTTTTTATTGTGTGATAAAACTATTAACCAACTATATTATATAAATAGCTAATAATACAATTTATCTCGCTACCAAAGGATTTGCTGTTTGAAAATATTTACAGATATTTCCATCTTGTGTCTGGGGAGAACATGCTAACTCCACACAGAAAGATTCTGTCCCAAAAATCGAACCCGGGCCCTTCTTGCTGTGAGGCAACAGTGCTAACCACTAAGCCACCATGCTGCCCATTCCTATAATCATGACAATGATGTATTGGTATGTCTATAAAGTTAAACAAAAAGCTTTCTAAAATCCATAAAAATGATTATTTTATGTGCAGGCTTTAAAAATATTAAGAAAAAATTCAATAAATTTAATCGAGAACTGCGCTAATTTAGCAGAACATTTAATCACACATACAGTAATATTAAATTCCAGAATGATTAAATAGCAACAGGAATTTTGTAAAGGTTGATGAAATTGAATAATGCTTATTTATGTAAGAAAAAGTTGTGAATTATCTTATTCGGAACTGAACAAACAAACAGATATTTTATACACTGGTTCTGATGATAACCTGCAGTGAACACTAATCTATTCCTGGCTGTATTTAATGGGTTAACAGTGCGCATAAAGTTTCTAACAAACGTTAAGCGTATTTACTTGATTGCTTTTTTTTATCTCCTGCAAGATCTGAGAGACCACAGAGATTTCTAATCACGGCATCTCAGCATCAGCCACGCTCCTGGCAGAGAATCAGCAAGACTAGAGAGTGATACAAAAAGAAACCAAAATAATAATATAAAAAAAATATTTCAGATGCTCAAGGCAAGACAGAAAAAATCAGTAATTTATAGTCGTAATCAGTGTCTTACTTCTACGAACCCAGAGAGAGAGAGAGAGACAGACAAACAGACAGACAATCAAAGGTAAGAGAAAGACAGAAACGAAGGAAGAGGAAGACATACTTCCAGGAAGTAAGAGAGACAGACAGGTGGAGAGAAGAAAAGGGAGCAGTTAGAGGGAAAGACAAAAATACAGACAGGTAAAGAGAAGATGAGATACTAAAAGATGAGATGAGATTATTCGGGCATACCGAAATAAAAAAGAGAAAGAAGGAGATACAGGCAAAGATGAAAAAGAGAGAGAGAGAGAGAGAGAGAGAGAGAGAGAGAGAGAGAGAGAGAGAAAAGAGCAAATTCGAAAGACTGAGTTACAGGCAGAGATCGAATTAAGAAAAAGAGGGAAAAAGAGGGGGAGAGGTAAAAGAGAGAAAAAGGAAAGAGTTATTGATAAAGACAGAAATACAAACACTTGGAGAGGGAGTAAGAGAGACTGATAAGGAGAATAATACAGGCTGGCAAAAAGAAGAGAATGACAGAAACAATCTAGGGCAGAGATAGACATGAGAAAGAGAGAGAGATAAACAGAGACAGGGAAATAGATAAAGACATGCAGGAAGAGAGGAACAAGCAGAGAGACTAAGAGACAAAGAAAGATAACAAGAGAAATCAGGTAGGCGAAAAGAGTGCAAAAAAGAACAACTAAAATACAGGCAGGGATGGAAATGAGAGAAAGAGAGAGAAGAAAAGTAAGAGTTGGAAAGAAGAGAAAGATACAGACAGGTGAAGATGAGAGAGAGAGAGAGAGAGAGAAGAGAGAGAGAGAGAAAACATGAAGCAGCAGAAATAGCATTAACCAAAGATCAGGGGTTTTAAGTGAAAAGCCTTGAAGCCTCGGTAACATGCAGACGAACTGAGTTGCAAACGATGAAATGTAAAAAAAAAAAAAGTTTTGGAGAAACTGATGAGAAAAGGAACAGCTTTTTTTTTACTTCTTTTTTTCCCGAATGTCAAGCCACTCTGGTGTTCCTGTTCGGATAAAAATAATCTTTAATGAGAGTCGGATCAAAAATTCAGTCGATGCTAAACGTTAAAGATTTAATCAACTGAGAATCCTTAAAAAAGGAAAACATTCATGTGTGAGTAAAGTACGAACATTTGACATATAATACATTTTGTTTTTCAGCACTTAAATAGGAAAAAAACATTAGTTGAAAATAAACTATATATATTTGGACACCTAAACATCACATTTATAGTTAATTGAACATCCTATTTCAGATGTAGTCTCACTCTTCCTTCTATAAAATCCTCCACACTTCCGGAAAGTCTTTCCACTATATTTGTGTACATTCGGCTACAATAGTATTAGTGAGACCAGACGGGGTTCCAGCTCATCCCGAAGGTATTCATTTTAAATAGGTTGAGTCAGAGACAGGACTCTGAACAGGACATGAGAGTTCTTCCACAGCAATTAGAACACAGCATGTCCTTATGGAGGTCAAGGGTTTTTTGCACAGGGAAATTGTCATGCTGGAACAGGGTTTGAGTCCAATTGTTATATGTATAATGCTAAAGGGGAAGTGGTGGCTCATGGTTAAGATTGTGGGTTTGACTAAGCTACCACCAAACTAAGCTACCACTGTTGCACTGTTACCAATGCAAATAATGTAATGTGACAACAGACAAAACGTTTATCTATTGTATTTAGAATAAAGATATACATGTAAATGTATAATATTTCTTGTAAAAAGATTACAATAAATTAAAAATAATTTTAAAAGTATTTACTTCTAAAATTATGCTAAATGCAAATGAAATATAAAGAATAAAGTTTGTATGTTTATTCATCTATTTAAATAATTTATTAATTAATTGTACTGCACTGAATGTAATCCAAATTTTTTTGAAATTTTTTTGATTGTCAAAAAAAATAAATAAATAAATAAATATATATATAATCTTAACATTTGGTTAAGAAGTTATTTTTAATATCTAAGTCATTTTAATTGGTAAACTATTTTGAATTAACTATTTAATTCTGTAATAAAATTTAAATGTTTTAAAGTTTGAAGCTAAAAACCTTTTTTAACCATTAATTACAAGACCGTAAAAGTAACAATAACTGGTGCTAACTAACTTACGACAAAAAACTAAGAGTTTGTAAAAAAAAAATTTAATAAATAAAAAAAATCCAGACATTTATCGATTATTAAAAAGGAAAAAATTGTATATTTAGTAAATATGTCTGTAAATAGGTTTAATAGTCACATATTTGTTAGGTATTATATGTAGATCTTAATATATTTTAACGAGGTTAAGATAAAGATGATGTTTATTTACTTGCTATATTTGGTTTGTGTATAAAATTATTTAAATTCCTAAGTACAGGATTGCCTAACCTTTAAATGTGATAAGATGTAGAGCTGTTGTGCAATTACACTGGGTGATTTTGTGATTCTTCCTTGTCAGACTGTATAAACATGATGTCACCATGTGGGATCTCAGTTTTCGCAATGTAACTGTACGACAGTCATAATACCACACAAGAAGACTTTTAAGTCATTGATTCATGACACACGTTTATTAGCCCACATTATCTTTAAACATTAGCTAGCAGCAACAAAAAATGTAGCACTAATTTTATTTATGATATAATTCATTTCGTGCTGTTCTGTCCACCAGACACGTTGGTTTAAAGTCGGGCTAATTTCGTTATCACATTTTTTATCCGTATACGTCATCACCTTTTTTTTAGGTATTACACTCCTTTGGTTCTTGGTTTGACAGTCATTTTAATAGAAGTCGCATTGCACGTAAATGTCTATAATCTTCCAAAACTGATTGCAACGGTCGTTAATTGGATGTTGGTGAACGTGTCAAACTAGTGATATACAACATATTTTATCGTAGGATTATATCCTAAATTAGCAATCAAATACAACAGATTTTAACATAGTATGATATCGCGAACTAGCGATCAAATGCAACAAATTTTATCGTAGAATTATATCGCAAGCTAGCGATCAAATACAACAGATTTTATCATAGGGGGAAGTAGTGGCTCATGGTTAAGGTGTTGGACTAACAACCTAAAGTTGTGGGATCAATTCCCAGCTCCACCAAGCTACCACCCTTGGGCCCCTGAGCAAGGCCCTTAACCCTACCAAATTCTGTAAATTATATGAATCTTTTAAAATTAGTTTTAGTCGAGCAAATAGTGGCTAAAATCTCACAGTGTAGATCCAGCTTAAAGCCGATTTTTATCAATTTCGACTACATTTCAAATGCCAGAAAACACAGTAAACACGTAAACACTACAGCGGTGCAATGGGAGAAAAATGAAGGTTCAAAGTTCAGAGTTTAGATCCGCTTTGATGGAAACTAATGACTTTAAATTGTTGATATTATGAATAATAGCTCAAATGACGCGGTCCGGTTCTGTTGTTTATGCATCTGCTTTGATCTATTAGTTTATATGCTAATGTACCAAACACACAGCTTAAAAAACCAGACTGATATTAGATACACTGTAATTCCTTCTCTTAAAGGTATTTGCAAAGAACAAAAGTGCAGCTGGGAGCTGGGCCGACATCAGCAAGGTGGTGATTCTGAGCATATAATTACCTGTCATAATCCTTATCATTTCATCCCTGCTAAACACACTTTTAAGGCTGAGGCTAAACCTTTAAAGAGTGTAGTGTGCAATTTGAAATGCCTCATAAGATACCGGAATGACGTAAGCTGCTAAAATGCTAAATGGGATGGAAAAAAAACAAATTAGCCCGCAAAGCTGAGCATCTATAATTAATGACCAGAATGAGTTCCAGATGGGGGAAAAAAAAAAAAAAGAAGCCGGACGTCTTTAAATCTTTAGCGGGAACAGTCAGACGAGGAAAAACGTGAAGCCTGTCTGTTTTTATCTGCTTTCCATCTCTCCAACGACTGATGGGTCTTATCTTCACAAAAACAGAAGTGCATACACACCTGAATACGCACACACACATACACACGCATGCCTTTTGTCAAGCTATATGTCATGCTTGTCTCTCAGTTATCATCGTCACACAGCCAGGCCTTCTATCGCATCAGGTACGCAGGGTTAAATAAAACAAGATGGCTTTCACTCCTCTTTCCTTCTCACTGTGAAGCCACCATGTACACAGGATCAGACGGCTATTGAAGTCTCGGACGCTTGGGCTAAGACGCCTTTATATGCAAATCTGTACACTTTCTGTCTAAGTAGTAACCAATGACAACCGTGTCTAGAAGGAATTTAAGAAATGTGTAAATTTCGATGTAATGTGCGTAATCGATTTGATTCTTAAAAGCCACTGGTACCGAAATGTGTAAATTTCGGATGTACCGATGTATCGCCGATATTTATCGGAGGATTTTTGATTCATTAAAAGCCACTGGTGTTCCGACAACAGAATAAAAAAGGCAGCTCGAGATGGTTTATTAATTAATTGCATAAAGACAATGAGGTGCAAAATTATCTTTTGCATAATCCATCAAAAGGATGACACACTTACCAAAAAATAAAATAAAATCTGTACAAAATACAATTTGTCAGATGCAGTTAATTACATTTGTGATTATTTTGATAATAAAAAAAGTCTGCGATTTTCCTTTAACTTTAACTTAAGAATAAGTCCATGTTCGATGGTATGCATACAGTGGCAAACAGCAACATCTACAACATCTGTGTTCTAATCGGCTAATAAGTTTGTCAAAATCAGTATCAGTAAATAAACAATCCTATTGATGCGTCCCTAGTGTAAATATATAACTGTGTGTGAAGTGGTAGCTCAGTGATTAAGGTGTTGGACTGTTGATCGGAAGACTTTGTGTTTGATTCCTAGCACCATCAAGCTACAACTACTGGGTCCCTGAGCCACGCCGTTAACCATCAACTACTCAGTTGTATAAATGATGCACCCAGTCGCTAAGTAATGCCTATAATAAATAATAATAATGTTTCCTGTCTGACAGGGACCTAAATGGAACCCTGTTGGTATGCCTTCAGAGAATTGGAAGGTTCTGTCCACAGTTTTTGTGTGGGTGTGTGTGTGTGTGTGGGTGTAAGGGACCCACCAAGCGAAAACCCCTGATTCAGGAGGATGTATCTAACAGGCTGTAATGGTTTGATGAATCCTGATGTGCTTATTGATTAATAAACACTCGCAGGAGCCCATTTCGCAGATGTACAGCCGCTGCCGCTCTCCACCGACGCGCTTTTCCTGGACAAATGTCTTTCAGCTTCAGCGCTCCAATCTTGAAGCAGGTTATTTTTATGTGCCAGTGTTTTGTGTCCCCTGCTTGTGTGTCTCTGCTTGATTATCTGTCTCTTTGCTTATGAATAATCATAAATCACATCCTTAAAAGACTTTCCTATAAATTTCATTGCCGAAGACTGACAAATGGAGTTGAATATACAGTATATTCTGTAAGAGAGCGCATTTTGGATGGTCGTTTTTATCGGTAGGCCATCAGCGCAACTGATCACGGCAGTAAAGAACTCTATATATCACCCAAGTGTATCATGGTGTTACACAGTCCATATGCAGACCCTGGATACGGGAGGGGGGGGATTTAAACCCATTTAGCAGAGGTATACAAACTGTGAGGTGGAATAGCAGGTAAGATGAAAGAGATATGTAGCTCACATATTGTACATTTTTACATTTAGCCTAATAATATTCCAAATTATCATTATTTCAGGAAGAATCTGTCTGAATCTTTTAATTCTCTGCTGGAAAGTGTTGAAGTGTTAAAGGTAAAATAGGTGATTGTCTTGGGAAAATCAATCAATTCTATCAATCATTAAGTTAAGCGATCTAAATGTATTTATATGTACTTATATTTTCTGTGGAAGAAATGTTCGTCCAATCGGAATGTTCAGTCCGGACATTGTGATAGGGTTTCTTATCTTTCTGTCAACATATTGTACCTCTGCACACCCTGTTCTCACAGACAGGATACATCATCAGCGCATTCGTGTACTGCGGAAAAATATCTGGATTAAAACAGAGCGAAAACCCAAATTAATATCTGTGTTGTGTTTCCACACTGAAGTCGACTATAGGAGTCAAAGTGTCTGAAAGGTGATGTCATTTTGATATCATTTGATGATATTTAATGATTAGATAACACTTGCATGTATATATATATTATGTCATCCTTTGCACAGCTATAACTGTACATTACTATATAGACCCTTATATATACGATATATACATACTACTGCACCTTCTGTACATTATTTACCCACCACTGTAATTATCAACCTCACACCCTTATTTATTACACTGCTATTTATTGTAAATAAGACACTAACACACTTCTGGTTAGATGCTAACTGTATTTTATTGGCTCTGTACATATGCACCTTGCACAATGACAATAAAATTGAATCTAATCTTATCTAACCTAATCTAATCTAATCATGGCTACAGTATTTCTTTTGGACAGGTCAGAATATGGTGTGATTGGATTTTGGTGTGTTTTGATAGTAACTCATAGTTTATGTAGTTTGTGTATTTTAAAAATTAGCTCAACTACAGCAGCAGTGTGTAATGGGGGAATATTTTAAGTGTACTGTTGAAAGTACTGTTACTAAACTGTACTTAGGGACAATTGTATAAAGGGACAATTAATACATTGATTACAGTGTTAAAAAGCTTACAAATTTTAAACTTAAAAAAATTCTTAAGTAAAGTGAGATATAAATAAATAGCTTTATTAAAAAATTAAATTGAGGTAAGTGAAATAAAATAACATTTATACATACATAAGTACATCATGTAGGGGAAGTGGTAGCGCAGTGATTAAGTGGTGTTGGGCTGCTAATTGGAAGATTGGGGTTCAATTCCCAGCAACTCCAAAGCTGCTACTGTTGGGCCCCATTTTCTCTCCCTATTTTTAAAAAGGGATAAATGTAAATTGCTTTGGATAAGGGTGTCTGCCAAACACAGTAAATGTAAAATTGTTTTTGTGTGTAAATGTGTGCTTGTGTGTTTTCTGTACTAAAAGACATGGTCACATGGTGTGGGTACCTTGTGTTGGTAGTGTGCAGGTCTGTCTGTATTTTACTGCAGCAGAAATGGACACAAAAACATGCTAAACTGGAGGCGGAAGCAACTCTGAGCCCTATGAAGAAATATGAGGTTGGGCCCTTTAACACATCCATTCTGCACCAACCATACTATTACTATACTGCTAGCACTGTTGCTACTACAAAAACAGATCTCTGGGGGGCCTGTAATAGAATGCCAGACTGAGCCACAGATGAATATAACCCAGACAGGTGCGTCTATTGAATTAAAGAAGTCAAAAAGACACGGTAGATAAAGTAGGATGCTATGGTGTACGGAAAGTGTACTTTTTAAAGATTGTAGGAGAGCTGCAGGAAGTCTTTAGAGCCAGTAGCGAAGGATTTGAGATAGGCGGAAACAGGATTTTGGAAACAGGAAACTAGAAAAAGTTTCTTTAATAGCGTCAACATCGCTGTTTAAGACCAGACTGTGACTGTGTGCGCAGTGTGCTCTTATATAGGGTAGTAAAGGAAGGTGGACTAACTAGTGCTCTGGTAATGGTGGAAGGAATCGGTGTACTGTGACACCCCTTAAAGTGTGTGGGCCCTAATAATTATCCTAACTTTCCTCCAGTGGCACTCCTGTGTACGAGATATTACTAAAGACTAGAGCCCAACTGATATATCGGTTTGCCCGATTGTATCGGCTGATATGAGATGCCAACATGCCGCCGAAATTAACTTGTGTGGTTACTTAAAATTATTTAAAGTATTTACTGAATTCAGTTTTAAAACATACACAGTATGTTAAAATGGCCAAGAATTTGTTTCTATACTTTCACAAACTAATACTATTAAAGGTGTCATTGTTCACATTACCAAATCTATTTAGTCATATAAAATGGCAAATATAATCACTTTATTATCCCTTTGTGTTCTGTAGCGTTTAACTTCCTCCCACTCATGTGTCGGTGACTAAGTGGCAAAAGAAATCCTATGTGATGCGAACTTTCTATAAAATATCCTTGACAGAGACATTAATCACCATTTCTGTGCTGCAGTCCGATATCTTCCTAATGCGGTTAGTTTATATTCATAATTCACTGTCTTATCCTCTGCTATTAGCTGCAGTTTGACCTTTGCGGTCCACACAAAGAATCTATGTTGCAGTCGGTCATCCTATTTGTCCCTTCACCACACTCCAGTGGGAAAGATAATTAGATTTCAAGCAAGGTGTGTGTGTGTGTGTGTGTATGAAAGTGTGTGTTAGAGAGAGAGAGAGAGAGAGAGAGAGAGAGTGTGTGTGTGTGTGTCAATGTTCGTAGGGAACTGTGCTTTTAACAATGAGCCGGTCATTGCACTTTCACCTCCTATTTTCATCACTCGCCTTTATCTAATGCAAAATCAATACGCTGCTATCGGAGGATGTTAAAGCCTCGTTAATGGTGATGAGGAGCTACTTAACGGGCCTCTAGCATGCTTTAGTGCACTGTGAACAACTGCAGGTGTCTGATCATTATTTCTCCTCCCGCGATGCTAAAGAGCATCTTGTTTCTATGTGTTGGTGCTAAATAGGTAATCTTTAACACCGAAACACTAAAGTGACTCATGTAGGAGAAAGAGGGTAAATTCTTATTAGGTGTTCAGGATTTGTAAAGTACAATTAAATTAAACTTTATAGAGCGGCATTAATAACAGAGGAAGTGGTATGCAGTAAGTTATGTAACTTTTTCTTCTTTATCTTCCTAATGTTTTTATTATTACTGTTTTTTTTAAATTTGATTTAATTTTAATTATAATTTTTTTTTTTTTTTTTAGAATTCTATTCTAGAAATGTTATTTTCTTCTGTATATTTTGGTTTAATTGGCCTTGAGCTTTTCCACATTTTGTCACGTTACAACCACAAACTTAAAAGTATTTATTGAGATTATATATCTTAGACCAATGCAAAGTGGCCCATAATTGTGTAGTAGAAAAATTGTAAATTATTTTTTTTTATACAAATAAATATTTAAAAAGTTGTATTCATCCCCACTGAGTCAGTACTTTTCGCTGCAATTACAAGTCTTTTGGGGTATGTCTCTACCAGCTTTGCACATCTAGAGACTTTTTGTCCATTATTCTTAGCAAAACAGCTTAATTGGACATCTTAATTGGATTTAGGTCTGGGCTATCCTACTACCTAAACATTTTTTAATCCAAACATCCAATGAGTCGTTGTCCTGCTTGAAGGAAAAACTTTGTCCCAGTCTCAAGTCTTTTGCAAACTAAAAACAAAAGAATGCCATGCCTTTGGCTCTAGCCAGCTTTTTTATCCAACTCTGACCAGCTTCCCTGTCCCTGTTGAAGAAAAGCATCCACACAACATGGTGCTGCCACCACCATGTTTCACAGTGGGGATGGTGTGTTTAGGTTGATGTGCAGTGTTAGTTTTTTGCCACACATAGCATTTTGCTTCTAGGCCAAAGTCCAGATTTGGTCTTATCTGACCAAAGCATCTTCTTCCAGATGTTTGTTATGTGACCCACAAAAGAACTTCTTATGGCTTTTTTTAACAATATCTTTTTTCTTGCTACTTTTCGATAAAAGCCAAAAATTGTGGCATGCATGACTAATAGTTGTCCTGTGGACAGATACCCCACCTGAGCTTTGGATCTCTGCAGCTACTTTGGAATTACCATGGGCCTCTTGGCTGCTTCTCTGATTAAAGCTTTCTTGCCCAGTTTAGGTGGAAGGTGTCTTGGAAGATTTGCAGTTGTGCTATTTTAAGTCCCCTACGTGGAGGGCAGCTATGCTTACCACTATACCACCAACCCCTAACTAATAACAATAAAGCAGGAAAAAACCCTGCTATAAATCATTTGATTTAATCATTTTCTTCAAGTCATAACTATAACATTATATTCAGTATTCTCTATATGCTTTAAGATTAATGCCTGCATAGATTTTAGATTAAATCCAGAAGTGGGCATAGCTTAAAGTATTCCCTATTATTACTGTCCAAATCACAGCTAATAGAAAGTAATAAACCACCACTTTTGCAACTTGTGGGATACCAGGCCTAGTCTCTAGTCTAAAACTGGCATGGGGTTTTAAATGCAAATATTGTTCATCGTATTTACTCTAGAATAGATCTATTTATTTTAACTTACTTACTGGTTCAGGGTCAGAAGATCTTGGGTGTAAGTGCTGTAATGCTGTCATATATACACAGTTGGTTTTTATCAAAATTTAATGATTAATTGAATGATTAGCATTTTTACCTATGACTATAAAAAAACAAGTAAAATCCCTAAGCTGTTAACTAATAACGTTTATATTATTTTTTTTAGTAACTAGTATTAATTTACTAACAACGTGTTATACAGTTTTCAACCATTTTATTTCCAGATCCTTATTTAGAGTGGCTTACATTTATCTCTTTTATACCACTGAGCAATTAAGGGTTAAGGGCCTTGATCAGGGGCCCAATGGTGGTGTCTTGGTGGTGCTGGGAATTGAACCTAGGTCTTGGCAGATAAGTGGCAGTCACAAATTTTTAAACGGAAGCCCGACTCCCAAAGCACTGAGCTACCACACGACTATTAGAAACTTTTTCAATATAATGTCACATGACATGTCTTGGTCCAAATATGTGAAATATCTTCAGTACTTAAATAATTACATAATAAAAGTAATAATAGTAAAAAAACAAAAACCTTAAAATCATGTATAATGGATTTTAAGATCAATTTTAACTACAAATGTACAATATTTTGTAGGAACCGTATAAAATCAGTTTTAAAAATTAATTTTTAGGAAATTTTATTTTATTTAATTAATTATTTAGAGACAAATTACTTTTATTAATTATTATACACAGTGTTATAAAAATAACTTCTACTAATTTTTTTTTTCTATTTTTATTACTAATTAAAAGTCACACAAAGTCTAGGTTTAGTATATTTACACCAAAACCAGACAAAAAAACCAAAACTGACAGTATTTTATTTTAACCCCCGTCACCCTGATGAACCTGACCAGAACATTTCACTATTTTTTTCCAAGCTGAACCTGAAGCCCCAGTCTGATTTACACAGATGTCTGTTTAGAAATCCATCTGAAAGTGTAGCGCTGTGCACTTTTATCACGGTAACACATAATTTATAAACTGTATCACCGCCACGGTTTTTTAGAGTTTGATTGACAGCACAGAAGCAGCGCCTCTGTTCCAGCATCTGCTGAGCAAGAGAGCACAGATGGTTTTCCTCCTCCACGGTGTGGATGTGAGTGAGTTTCGTTTTAATGTGGCTTCTTTGTGTGTAAAAGTGTGATTTATAGAGACATCCCTCCTGTGTGTGTGTGTGTGTGTGTGTGTGTGAGAGAGAGGATGTTGTGGTACCAACAAAGGGGGAATGAATGATATTAGATCCTGAGCAGAAATAGAAGAAATTTTTAAATAAATTATTATTTAAAAATAGATATTTTTTTAAAAAGAAATTAATTTATTAAAAATCAATTAACTTTCAGTTATTCTAAGAAAAGGTTTATTTTTCTTTATAGACAACTTTAAACAATGTTAAAATGCAGCTTTGGAGAGAAATGAATTTTAATGAAGTGTCACTTAGAAAAGATACACATTCATAACACAATGTAATGAGTTTTGACAGCCGACTTACTCTGACTCATATAACATATAAAAGATTGTACACTAGATTGTGTTGTGTTGTGTGACTGTGGGGCTGGGGCTGGTGTCCATTCAGTCACAATAATATGAAGAGTATTCCAGTTCATCCCAAAAGTGTTCAGTTTTGGGTTCTGTACAGGACACTCCCTCCAGTTCTTCTTATCCAATCACAACACAGCATGTCTTTATGGAGATCAAGGGCTTTGTGTACATAGATCTTGTCATGTTGGGACAGCGTTTGGACCCGGTGATGATCCGTTGAAGGAATAACGTAAATTGGGAAGTGGTGACTCTAGTGGTTAAGACGCCAAGTTGTTGATGATGAGAAGATCAGGAAGACCTGGGTTTGAGCCCCAGTCTGCCACTGTTGGGTCCTTGAGCATGATCCTTAACCCTTGCTTCAGACTTTGCAGTTTGGGAAACAAACTTGTGTGTGTGTGTGCTAAGCAGAGGCAGTTTGGTGGTCCTGATATTTAGATTGATTGATGACCTTAAATTTCCCATAGGAGTGAGTGTGTGTGTGTGGCATAAGTGTGTGTGAGGCCCTGTGACAGCCTGGCGACCTGTCCAGGCTGTACCCCTCCTGCCTTTTGCCAATTATAGATCCCTGTGACCCCAAATTAGGAAATAAGTAAGTATAAAAGATGAATGAATTAATGAATGAATGAGATGGCGAGTCACATAATAGGCCACAGTCATCTAAAGTACATATGAGAACCCGCTTATTTTTAAAAGCGAAAAAGTACGAAAACGTAATGGCAAAAGAGGGAAAAAAGCTAATATATCATAATATATAATAACAGGTTACAGTAAGTTTCAGGATAAAGACTATTTGGTGATTCTATAACTACAGACACTTTTATCTTACTGTAATTACTATCTCACAAATTCACTCCATTTTCGTTATTTTATCTAGTTGATCATTATTATTTGTTCCGGATTCAAAATTTTCCCTTTGTTTTATTGGATTCAAGTAACTAGTAACTTACTATTGAGTAATCTTATCATTTCAGACTTTATTACTCTTTCTCAAGTTACTTTAAAGGTTACTTGTTCCTAAGTCAAATTTTTTTTTTCGGCTACTCTACTCACCTCTGCCTAAACCACGTTCAACTAAACGTCACTTTTCCTCTTGAGTAAGCGTTTTTCATCCAGCGGTGTTACTCTTTTAACCCATACAAAGCCTGTGCCATCTGTCAGTGTCACTTTAATGACAAAGTGGCTATGATTAATTGAAAAACAATAAGAGGGCAAATAGAAGGGTCGGGGTAATCTTCAGTGCTGGTGTTTAGGGTCAGCCCCTCATTCCCTCAGCGTTTAGAATTAGCCTTGATGATGTCAGCTCACAGAGTGCATGTTCGGTCAAACCACACAGGCTGCTCTCTGTCTCCTTCTTATCACAGTGTGCTGGGAATCAGTGGTGATGCTGCTGTGATGGGATTGAACTGGACATCTCTCTCTCTTTCTCTCTCTTTCATTCTTTCTCTCGCTTCCTCTAAGTGTGCGTGTGGGCTGGAGGCATTATGACTGCCTAACGCATTTATTTCCAGTAATCAGAACTGACATGATTTCTTATCGGACTCTTTAAACCTGCTACACATAATCAACAAAAATGCTTCTTCATTTAATAACAACTGTATGAAATGTTAAAAGACAAAAAGACCAGGTTTTAATGTCTAGCGGCTGCAATTAAAACACTAAAAGTTATTTTTTCTACATACAGTGTTTCAAGTCTCGAATGCCAAATGATGTAAATGTCTTAAAAATCAATTTCATTATCCAAGAAAAAAAAAATACTTTATTTATACAGTCTCATTTTTTCATTCTATATTGTATACATTTTTTCTTATTATTATTTCCTAATTTTCTATCTATCTATCTATCTATCTATCTATCTATCTATCTATCTATCTATCTATCTATCTAATTAATATTTTGGGGGGGCGTTGTAGTGCAGTGGTTAAGGTGTTGGACTGCTAATTAGAAGATTGTGGTTCAATTCTTATCACATGGGCTCGTAAACCCAATCACTCAGTTGTGTAGATGAAATACATGTAAGTCGCTCTGGATAACGGCGTCTGCCAAATGCTGTTAATCAGTTTTTTAAATTAAATTTGGCAGACATCCTTATCCAAATTGACTTATATTTAGCTCATTTATACAACTGAGTAATTGGGGATTAGGGCCTTTCTCAGGGGCCCAGCAGGGGTTACTTAATGATGCTGGAAATAAAACCCACAATCTTCAAGCTAGCAGTCCATCATCTTAAACAATGTGCTACCACATCCCTTAACCCCCCCACCCAAAAACAAACAAAACAAGAACCACACACACATATATATATATTTACATTTGGCAGAAGTCCTTGTCCAGAGCAAACCAGAAGTGGTGGCTTGGTGAAGCTGAATCGAACCCACAATTTTCAGGTTGGTAGTCCAACACCTTAACCATGAGCCACCACATCCCCAAATAAAATACTGTGGGGCGAAAATGACTCCGAAATCTTAGCATGCACTAAATAGGGTATCCAGTCTATACTAATATTGACTATTCTTTTTTTTACTCATACAAGATTTTTTTTTAAACTATTTTATTGTACACGTTTAATTACCTTTTATTCAGGTAGATGTTATATAAAGAAAAATGCTATGATTACCATTTTTGCCCTCAATTTAACCAATAAATCTTTTTTTTTACCAAGAATAAAAAGCAACATAAAAACTACTGTATGCCTTTTATTGGAAACTTGATGTTTTTTCTTATACTTTTTCAACATGTTTTATAAAAAGGTGCACTACAAATAAAGAAAGTATTTAATTTTTAGTTAAATTATAATTCATATACTATAACAAAATGTACGGTAAATGATGCAGCCGCATTTGTCATTTCATGACACATTTTTTCTTTTAAATTATCTTAACATTAACTTCATTTATAAATGTCTTTTATTGATAAAAATAATCTATTTGCAACTCAACTGATTTGTAAACCAGAAAGAAGCAAAAGTTAACCTATTATTATATTATACTATTATATAACAAGATATATTTTAATAATAAAGAATAAAACAGTTTAAAAAGTAACTAAATATCTATAATAATATAAATGTCTAAAAACCACAGTTATTTTTCTAATCGTAAGAAATTACCACAACAGCTATCCGTAAAGGCTAGCTAAAATATTTAGCATATCATGTGGTTTACAAAACGTGAGTTTAGACAGTGGGCTGTAGGGCAACTATACGCCCAACTGATTTCACCCTCAGATGTAATGTAGGGTTTTGTCATTGGGTAGTATTTTGACAGTTGGATAGAGAACGCCTTGGCAGTACATTAGGATCATGTTGTGTTCGATGTGAGGTAACACGCGAGGTCACATAACAAAGGGTCAGTCACGGATGTTGGGCATGATGCACAGCACCGGCTTCTTGTTCTGCACACACACAGGAGGCGGCTGTAACCTTGCAGTGCTGTTACATCAGCCACTCCTTAGTGAGTTTGTTTTTGTGTGTGTGTGTGTGTGTGTGTGTGCATTCTAATCTCCTACAACATGTTTTCAGACCTAACTGAGCACAAAGTACTACATAAATCCAGACTCATCTATTAAACAAGCGTTTTATTGAGTAAAGATCTGATTGCACCACCAAAGTCTTGGAGCAGGTAGAGGAAAGTTGTGCTATAATTACACAACCTACACACCTGCAGTCCCACAGTATGAATGTACACAGTTGGAATGCTTGAATGATGAAATGACAGCATATTGTTGTGTATATATATTTCAAATATCTAAAGAATAAATCCATACAATCAAAAAGATGCTGTGGGAGGTGGTAGTTGCTCAGGTTGGTAGTTGGTCTGCTGATCAGAAGATTGTAGGTTCAATTCCCAGCACCACCAGCTCAACTCTGCATTTGGTTAACAAATGACATCAATGTAAGTCGCTCTGGATAGGGACATATGCCAGAAATGTAAATGTTTATTAAGATTTCTTGTCTCTTAAAACACTTCCTATAGGTGACGTATTATTTTAAAACCACAGCATTATGTAAGTATTATTACACTTAGTAATTATTATATTATTTATTAATAATACATTGAATTTTTCATTATAATACATTGAGTCTAGCTGTCCTAGAAGGTATTTACATACACTATATAAAATAAACAGTATGGCTACCTTACCAGCACACCTACAAGTGCTGAAACAAAAGTGGGACGAACACTTTTCCAGTCTTTTCCAATGTCCCTACGCACAAAGCCTCTGAAATCCATGAAGACATGTGGTGTTCTTATTGAGGTGAAAGAACTCCCGTGTTCTGTACAGAACCCTGACTCAACCCCAATGATCACCTTTGAGATGAACTGGAACACCGACTAAATCTGAGACCTCCTCACCTCAACATTAGTGTCTGTTCTTACTAATACTATTATAACTGAATAAACACAAATCCCCACAGTCACAAAACACAATCTAGTCTAAAGACTGCATAGATGTTTGGAGGTTGTTATATAAGAGAAGAGCGAGACTACATCGGGATGTAAATACATTTACGTTTGCAGCATTTGGCAGACACCCTTATCCAGAGCGACGTACAATATTTCTGGTTATACAACTGAGCAATTGGGGTCAAGGGGCCTTGCTTAGGGGCCCAACAGTGGTGGCTTAGTGGGGCTGGGAATTAAACCTGGGTTCTCAAGCTGGTAGTCCAACAACCTAACCACTGCGCTACCACTTCCCTTCCCTAAACTTTAGGATGTGAAGGTCAGGTGTCCCAATACTTTTCTCCTTATATAGTATGTGTCTTTACTAATCTTCTTCTTCTTTTCCTTTCGGCTGTTCCCTTTTAGGGGTCGCCACAGCGAATCATCTGTCTCCACCCAACCCTATTATCTACATCCTCTTCACTCACACCCACTAGCTTTATGTCCTTGTTTATCACATCCATATACCTCCTCTTTGGTCTTCTTCTTTGCCTTCTGCCTGGTAGCTTCATTTCATTTCATGTGTCTTTACTAGTAAGAGTTTAAAATCCCGTTTTTGCAATTTTGCCAACTCAGAAGTTGCACAGAAGGCACACAAACTCTGCATATTTTGAATAAATCTGCAAAATCCAACATATTTTGGTGCAACTATGACAAAAAAAACATGAAATATTGCTAACAATTCACAAGGGCTACTACCTGCGACAAGTGTTCTTCCTACAAGAGATCATGTCTCGCACTTGTCAAAGTAAGCAGCGCTGATTGAAGACGTGTTTTCTCGGCTTTCCTTTAGGATAATATAAAGCAAACATGAATCCCACGTCATCAGCCGTGCTGTGCAACAATTTACTAGGCGGTGAAAAAGCTCAATGAATAATACTAAAACCTCATCATCAACTGTAATGAACATTTTATTTCATAAAGGGGGCTGCAAATAAGTGTGACTCCTCACAGAAATCCATCACAAAGACCCAGTATGGGACTCGAAGAAGGAAGATCGTCTTTAATAAGTAAATCAATATTGTTCATTCTGGAAATTAAGGATGGATCAGCACCGTGAACAACAATATAACAAGATCAAGTTTGCAGCTCCAGAGCCACATATTACAGATAATAAAATTTATAGGCAGGGCATGCATGCTGATGCTCATCTAAACAGGATATTTTCTCGCATTTTGGTTGGTATAATGCTGTAATTTATAGTTATATCATTCTCTTTTTACATTTTAAGCATCAGCATGGTTTCACTAGGAGGCGCCATATTGCTGGACAACATAAAATAATTATTTAATATTAACAGTTTATTACTAAAAAGGATTTATGTTGCATGTTAACATTGGTGTCATGTTCACTCCAAAATACTCACATGGCTTCCTTTCCCATCAGCCACTACACCTGAGCAAATCATGTCCTATAACTGTTTGGGCAGTGGTGGCTTAAATGGTTAAGGCAATACGTTGTTGTCTGGAAGAACAGGAAGACATGGGTTTAAGCCCAATTGCCGGCAGTTTGCCACTGTCGGGTCCTTGAGCAAGACCTTTAACCTTTCCTGCTCCAGGGGTGCTGTTTCCCTGCGATCTGACTCTAAGGCCCTCTAAGATCAGATATGTGAAGGAACAATGTTTGCTGTGGGATTTAATTTATTTTAAAATTATAATTATTAATTTTCATTTATTCATCTTTTATACCCGGTTATTCCCTAATTCGGGGTCACAAGGATCAGGAGGGGTAAACCCTGGACAGGTCTACATTATAATTCATTTATCATATTTTTCCGACTCTCTTAATCCCTTAAATTTTCAGAATCAAGTTGTCATGTTATGTTTTCAAGTCCATCTTGCTCTTTTTCCTAGATCAGGTCTTTTCATATGTTCTAAAGTTATAATTTTTGTACTGTTTGTTCTTTTGTTAAAATGAGCAATCTTCACTTGCATCTGCCTCCTCTACAATTACCCTGACAGTTACGAGATAAAGCGCTTAATAATAAAAACTTAGCGAAGTTCCAAATAAAAGTTTAAGTTACAGCATGTGTTCGAGTCCACGGCTAAGAATAGACCGAGAGATGCTCATAAAGCGTGCGTCCTTTTGATGTATGTATATTAAAACCATCACCAGTTTATTAAATGGCACATTAAGCGTCCCTCATCAGCCACAATGAAAGGATTTCCACATATACTCCTCTAGCTTATAATTAACATTAGAATTATTCATCTACCCCTCATCAGGTTGCAGACAACCTGTGGTTAGTCTGTACACTGCTCCGATGGGGAACAGTGAAGGGTTCAATTACTCTTGAATGAAGCCAGCACGGTCTCTTCAGTCTGCCTGGTGATGCGCTTCGGAAGCGCCTTGATCTGATTATTCTGCCTAGATAAATTCAGAACAGCTTTTTTAAAGTGCTTAATGGCATGCTTAAGCATGAGGACGAATCGCATACCTGATAATCGTAGCATTAAATTTGCCCGGAGGAAAAAAAGAGGGAAATAAAAAGTGAAAAACCTCAAAGATTTAAAAAAAAAAAAGTTTAAAAAAAAAAACATTATCCTAAAACAGATCAAATATATTGCTGTCGAAATATTTCCGATGGGATTAGCAAACTGGGTGCTGAATTTTTGGTAATGTATTCTTATGATTTCCATGAAACTTCTTTTTTTTAAGTTAAAAGATGAAAAGAAACCATGAAACTTAAGCCGGGGTTACACTGCAATCTTTAGTCGCCAAAATGGTCCTTTTTGATTGTTATTTCATGCATTCATCTTCTATTCCCTAATTCGACAATTTAAAATCACCAATCAACCTAATATTCATGTTTTTGGACTGTGCGAGGAAACCGTAGAGAACCCGGAATAAACCCGCACAAGCACAGGGAAAACATGAGAGAAGCCCCTGCCCGGGAATCAAACCCATGGCCTTCTTTCTGTGAGGCAACAGTGCTAACTACTAAACCACTGTGCTGCCCTGATTGTTGTTTGTAAGTCAAATCAAGTTCCTTGTATTTCTGTAGCGCTTTTTAAGAATAGAGATTGTGTCAAGGCAGCTTTACAGAATCAAATAAGACAATAATAAAAACACTCAGTTCTGTTTAATTCATATCTGTAAATTAAGAGTCCACAACTAAGCAAGACAGAGGAGACAGCAGCGAAAAAACAAAAACTCCATCAGTGACAGAATGGAGTAAAAAATCTTGGGAGAAACCAGGATCAGTCAGGGGGTCAGTTCTCATCTGACCAGACAAACCAGCAGGTTATTCCATAAGGCAGTTAAGTTTTAGTGGTCTTTTTTGGATGGCTGTCTAGAAGACAGATACAGACTGGATACACACTGGATCTGGTGGTGACGTTAAACTCGAAATAGGAAAGAAACAGACGTATGTTAGTGTAGATGTCATTGTGTGTTATTGAAAGTGTGTTCCGTTTTAGGTTGACCTGATTATTGCAGCCTAACCATCCTTTATCGGATTTAAATAATGAAAGTGTGTAAGTGTGTTATGTGTAAACCAGGTTAAAGAAATGGGTCTTTAATCTAGTTTTTAAACTGACCGAGTGTATCAGACTGTACGAACATGATCTCCATTTTACACCGCAGTATCTCAGTTGTCATAATGTACGACAGTCAAAACACATCAAAAGTTGTCATGCTAATTGCGTTAACAGGTTTGATGCTTGTATTTTAACTTGGTTTGAAGGTCGCCGTAAGAAAAGTCATAATCCAGGATAGTGTCTAAAAACTTCAAAATTCAGTTGCTTGTTTAGTTAATTGTTTCCTTTAATTAGGTTGTGTTTTTATACCCTATGTTTTAGTCTGTCTTTGTTGAATGTTGAGGTCGATATCTATGTGTTTCAGGTTATGCTATGCTAGTTGTTGTTTTTGATCTGCTCTTACATCCTACCCAATTCCTCGATCCTGACATTTAATTCTTTGGTCTTAAGTTAAGTGCCCAACAAGGATGAATGGAAAAGGAAAACTAGACACTGTATACAAGTTACAAGTTTATTGTCATGTTCATACAGAATTCTTTTAACTAGAAAATCCGTTTTAACGATATTTTCCCCTTCATTTAACCCTTTCCATCCATTTTTTAACACTGTATCTATAAATGGCATAAAAGACCACCGTTACATCACTGCACTGTGAGGGGTTAAAACTAGTTAAAACATTAAGTCAAGTACTAAGCGCCAATAAAGCGATAAAAAAGCGTCAAAAAATAATTCTGATAGTTTAGTTAAAATAAGAAATAAATGTAAGTCACTCTGGATAAGGACGTCTGCTAAATGCTGTAAATGTAAATGCATGTCGGTTACCAGCACATAGACTTACAAATAATTAGTATCGGTTCTAAGAATCAATATCAGTTTTGGGACCAGAGCTAAGATTAGCCCAGCATTTGTGTTAACACTGCAAAAAAAACTTGAATGGTCTGTTTACCTGATTTCCACTGACCTGGTTGTTTACTCTCCCATGCCAGGCTTTCAGGGTCTGTACCATCTGTCAGTTTAAACTAAGCTCACCAGCACTGGTGAGTCTGTTCCAATCCACTGAGCTCTTTGTAAAGCAAAATAAATTATTAATAACATTTTCTTTTTTTTAAAAAAAGACTCCTCCTGGGGTTTTTATCTACAAGGGTGTCACAGTGGGTGAAGTATGAGCTAAAGCTCAGCTGCCTCCTCACCCCCTCCTTTTTTCTGCTTTCTTTTGCATGAGCTGGATTCTATAATAATATGCTTTCATGTAGAGATTTAAACATCCATTAGGTTTACTTTATTTCTTACTGATATAAAAAAATCTAGTAGGATATATTAAAAATGTAGCTTGTTTTAGTCCTAGTTTTAGCAAAAGTGCTTTTGGATCTGATTTCTGGTAAAGAACGTGTGCTTTTGTTTGAATAGCCGTTATGTCAATTGTTTTATAGGCACTACTGGCAGTGAACACTGCACTGATTTCCTATTTAGCATCCTACAGATTTTAAAATCTTGCTATTTACTTAGCACCTCAGTACTTGACTGAGCTCCTATCCTATTATAGTCCTCCATGTCCGCTGTGCTCTCGAAACTCTGACAATTTGATAATATCTAGAATAACTCGATCTGCAGACGGCAGATTCTCTTCCTATCTAGCACCCAAATTATCTACCAAACACTGTTCGAGAGGCAGACCCACTCTGTCAGGGTAAAATTAGATTAAAGACTCATTTCTTTAACCTGGTTTACACATAACACACTTTATTATACAAATCCGTTAAAGGATTGTTAGGCTGCAATAATCAGGTCAAGTGAAACCGGGAAAACACCACCAATAACACATAATGTATTTGTGGAATAGCATCTATGCTTATATTAGTCTGTTTCTTAGTCTGTATCCAGTCCAGTTGGTGGATCCGCACTTACAGACAGTAGGCCAGAGGCAGTTTTCCAGTGATGATGGAATAACCTGCTGGTTTATCTGGTTTATCACTCATATGCGCAATTTAGCACATGTTTTTGGACTGTGGGAGGAAACCAGAGAACCCAGAGTAAACCCATGCAAACACAGGGAGAACATGCAAACTCCAAACCCCAGAAAGACCCAGTAAGGCCCCTGTCTGAAAATCGAACCCGGGACTTTTTTGCTGTGAGCCACTATGCTGCCCGAACTTTATATTATTTTATGTAAATGAAAAGTAAATTTAATGGGTCTAAACCCAAATCTGCCAATGATGAGCCCCTGGAGAAGAACCTTCAATGTTCAGATAGATAAATGAGATAATTGTAAGTTGCTGTGAATAGCTGCCAAATGCATATGAACTAGCAAGAATAATGGTTTGAAGGATAAACATAAAAGTTGATACTTTTTTTATGTACAATAAATTTGCATTGTGGTTAATGATTTAATTAATAATGCCGATATACAAAAAACCAACAGATTCTGCACAAAATATATACTGGAACCTTTTAAATTGTATTTGTATTTGTATTTTTTGTATTTGTATTTTATTTTAGTTAAAGCTACCGGCTGTAGGTTCTGCCTCATTGTAGCCATTTCCATCGCCAACTTTCTCAGTCTGTGTGAAACCTGCAATTGCAGTCATTCGCAGAATTCTACTCTTTACCTGAGTTGTGCATCGACACGGCTCCTGATGGCCGATAATTCTAATGTTTTGTGGTCCGGGGTGTGTGTTTGTGTATATAAGAATAAGTGATAAGATTTTCCGAGAGAATGTCATCTGAAAAAAACAGTAACATATCTGCCACTTTTGTTCTGTGAAAGGACCTTTTTAAGGAAAAAGGAGCATCACAATAAACCACCTTAGCAATGCTGATTAAATCTAACCATCGCTAATTAGCTCGTATCTCATCAAACTTTGCAAATTATTATACTTTGTTCTTAAATGGTTAATTTTTTCAAAAAAAACATTGTGTTTTTAGGGTGTATTGGCGTTAGCATCCCTGCATGCAGTATAGTCGGGACTACATCTATATTTGATGTAATGAAGCAAAGACGAATAGCGACATGCTATTTTTTCCTGTGAACATTTGAAACATTATTAGAAGATTAGCATTAGGCTACGATAAGGAGATCAGTCTTAAACACTGGCTGGTAAAGTTGTTTAATAATAATACTTAATTAGGTGGCACAACATACAATTCTTTGTCATGTTATAGAAAAAAACATTAAAAGCTGCAAGAACTTAGCATTTAGCATTTATATAAATATTCATGAATGTTCAGTGTAAAAATTAAGTTCCTTATAATTATGTACATTTTAACAACATGCTATTTTTTTTCTGATGTTTCTTATGCAGCTCAGGGTGCGAGGTTTCGTCTGCCAGGTGTTAAATAAATCTGCACCTTTATTCTCCTCTACAAATCATGCCAAGTTCGCAGACAACATGAGAAAGCTAAAATGATAACATGATAAAAGCTGCAAAATTTTGTTTCTTTCATCTTGAGATTACCTAAACTAAAAGTCTGTGTGTGTGTATATCTGTATGTATGTATGGTTTTAGCTTAGACTGTATTAACTGAATGTTTGAGTGTATGTTCTGTGTTTGTGTGTACTTTGTGTGTGTGTGTGTGTTTTGTTTGTCCTTGCGTGGTTTCAGATTGAGATTGAGTGAAATAAATCGGTGAGTGTGTATCTGTGTGTGTATGCGTGATGTCAGCTTGAGATTGCATAAACTAAAACTGTGTTGTATGTGTGTGTGTGTGTGTGTGTATGTATGTGTGTGGTTTTACCTTGAGATTGCATTAGCTACAGGTGTGTGTGTGTTGGAATTAAGATTTCATAAACTTAACGTGTGTGCTTTGCGTTTGTGTGTGTTTGTGTGTCTGTCTGTTTGTTGGAATTAGGATTTCATTAAATTAATGTGTGTTTTGTGTGTGTGTGTTTGAATTTTGTGTGTATGTTTTTTATGTGTGTTTGTGGTTTTAGTTTAAGATTGCATGACCTAAAGTTGTGTGTGTGTTTGTGTGTGTGTGTGTGTGTTTGAAAGAGAATAAGCTATGAAGTAGAGCTATATTATAAGTGCTAAAAGCAGCTCATCCGGATCTATTTTCTAACTTAAACTAATGATGGGCACTAACAGGAGATTAATCTGATACCCAGACTCGTTATACGCACACTTATTTATGATGCTGAAGCAAAAAAATCGACTGTCTGAACCGTTAACACCGTTTACGGTGTCTGTCTGAACCGTTTTTGGGACTTTAAGGGACGTAATCTTTGTATTAAGGGACATTTTTAGGGACAAAATCGTCGTGTTTAGGGACATTTTTACTGGGTGATGTTTCTCACTCTGTCACCTTCCATTTGTTTACATTGTTTAGAGAATATCATTATTTTTTACTTGCTAGAAAAAATACTAAATACTAAAACTTTTACTAAATGCTACGTGTCCAGGCTGCAATACGGGCTCTCCTCGTTTTTTCTCCTCCTGAGAGCGTTATTTTGCAGACTTTTAAAAAGCAACATCATAATCATTAATCATTAGGTCTTCAAATATTGCGTCCATTGATTATCACTCAGTTTTTACTTTCTTTTCCGGTCAGTACGTCTACATTGGACTGTTTTACTGTGTATAGTGTAAATGCAGATATCGGATACTGGTCATTTATACAACTGAGCAATTGGGGGTTAAAGGCCTTGCTGAGGGGCCCAGCAGTGGTGGCTTGGTGGATCTGGGAATCAAACCCACAAACTTCGGGTTGGTAGTCCAACACCTTAACCATAAGCCACCACTTCCCCAAGCAAGTTTAAGGTTTCACAAAATCAGAATTGGGCATCAGTATCAGCCATAGTGTGCAATACATCGGTATTAAACCCTCTTTGCATTTAAGTAAATTAATTAAACTAAAAGATGGCTCTATTGTTTTTTATTGGTATTTAATTAAAAATTCTAGAGCCATCTTTTTTAATCTTACTCTTTTATGTTACTTAAATGAAGAGAGGGTTTAATATCGATGTATTGCACACTATGGCTGAATTTACACTGCAGATACTGATGCCCGATTCTGATTTCAGACATAAAAAACAATAATCATGAATGAATTCTCCTTAAGTGTTAACCTGTGTCTTAAGTGTCTCCTTAAGTGGTTGAGGTGTTGGATTGCTGATTGGAAAATTATGGGTTTAATTCCCACACTGCCAACTCTGGTATTTGGCAGACACCCTTCTTCAGAGTAACTTTCATTTATCTCAATTTTTTGTCCAACTGAGTATTTGAGAGTTAAGGGGCCTTGCTCAGGGGCCCAGAGGTGGCAGTGTGGGAATTGAACCCATGATCTTTCAATAAGCAAAATAACACCTTAACCACTACATTACCACTTTCCACCTTAAAACTTAACCCGAATTCATTCATAACTGTTTTATTTTATTTTTTTTTTCATTTTAGATGTTAATAAAATTAGATGGTAATAAAACTAAAAAAATCCCTTTTTCTGTTTTTAAGAAAAGTCCAGAAGAACAAGTCAAGTAAATATCATTAATTCAAAGTTTATTTATTATAATGAACCATATAAAAGTTAAAACTCTGAATTTGAACTGTATTATTGTTGCACAAATTATTTTTCCTTTTACTTGAATACCCCCACTTTAGAACCGGGATCATGTGCAAAAGACCTGTGAAAACTTGTAATACACCTAGGTTTTGCATCAGTACAAGTGTGAAAGAGAAAAAAGGGACAGATTGCTAGAGAGTGTTAGTGTGTGAGTGGACCACAGAGTGGTCCTCCCCGAAGTTGTCCTCATTAGAAAATCTCTGCCTACACAGTGAGGACTGGGGAAAACACATGGGCGATGAATCACTGGAGAACTCAGGAATAAGAAGCATTGATTTTCAGCCGTCATCCAAAATACCACCCCAGAAACACGGCATCTGTTTTTCCTTCGCTGACATTTAGCTGTGGCTATTAGTCAGGCTTACCACTGCACATGTCTGGAGACACACCGGATTGCTTGCTTGCTTATTTATTTATTTAAAAGCTAATTAGCATTTTCTCTACGTTTCATGATGAAATATTTAAAAATTTTCTGGAATTAAGAAATTCAAACAAAACCTCTGAGCTCCAGGAAGACATGCTGTGTTCTGATTGGAGTGGAAGAAATGGAGTTTCCTGCACAGAATCCTGACACTGACTAAACCCAACTGAACACCTTTGGGATAAACTGGAACACCGACTGAACCCCAGACCTCCTCACCTCAACATTAGTGTCTGATCTCACTAATACTATTGAGTAACAATGGCCAGATTATTATGAGAATTTTCTCTGGGATATAATGTTAAAATTAAGTAATAGGTGTATATATATATATATATATATATATATATATATATATATATACACTGCTGAGAAAAATAAAGGGAACACTTAAACAACACAATGTAACTCCAAGTCAATCACACTTCACACATGCTGTTGTGCAAATGGAAAAGACAACAAGTGGAAATTATAGGCAATTATCAAGACACCCCCAATAAAGGAGTGGTTCTGCAGGTGGTGACCACAGACCACTTCTCAGTTCCTATGCTTTCTGGCTGATGTTTTGGTCACTTTTGAATGCTGGTGCTTTCACTCTAGTGGTAGCATGAGACGGAATCTATAACCCACACAAATGGCTCAGGTAGTGCAGCTCATCCAGGATGGCACATCAATGCGAGCTGTGGCAAGAAGGTTTGCTGTGTCTGTCAGCGTAGTGTCCAGAGCATGGAGGCGCTACCAGGAGACAGACCAGTACATCAGGAGACGTGGAGGAGGCCGTAGGAGGGCAGCAACCCAGCAGCAGGACCGCTACCTCCACCTTTGTGCAAGGAGGAACAGGAGGAGCACTGCCAGAGCCCTGCAAAATGACCTCCAGCAGGCCACAAATGTGCAGGTGTCTGCTCAAACGGTCAGAAACAGACTCCATAAGGGTGGTATGAGGGCCCGACGTCCACAGGTGGGGGTTGTGCTAACAGCCCAACACCGTGCAGGACGTTTGACATTTGCCAGAGAACACCAAGATTCGGCACACTTCGGCCACTAGCGCCCTGTGCTCTTCACAGATGAAAGCAGGTTCACACTGAGCACATGTGACAGACGTGACAGAGTCTGGAGACACTGTGGAGAACGTTCTGCTGCCTGCAACATCCTCCAGCATGACCGGTTTGGCAGTGGGTCAGTAATGGTGTGGGGTAGCATTTCTTTAGAGGGCCGCACAGCCCTCCATGTGCTCGCCAGAGGTAGCCTGACTGCCATTAGGTACCGAGATGAGGTCCTCAGACCCCTTGTGAGACCATATGCCGGTGCAGTTGCCCCTGGGTTCCTCCTAATGCAAGACAGTGCTAGACCTCATGTGGCTGGAGTGTGTCAGCAGTTTCTGCAAGATGAAAGGCAATGATGCTTATGGACTGGCCCGCCCTTTCCCCAGACCTGAATCCAATTGAGTACACATCTGGAACATCATGTCTCGCTCCATCCACCAACGCCACCTTGCACCACAGACTGTCCAGGAGTTGCCAGGTCTGGGAGGGGAAGCCTCAGGAGACCATCCGCCACCTCATCAGGAGCATGCCCAGGCATTGTAGGGAGGTCATACAGGCACGTGGAGGCCACACACACTACTGAGCCTCATTTTGACTTGTTTTAAGGACATTACATCAAAGTTGGATCAGTGTTTTTCCACTTCAATTTTGGGTGTGACTCCAAATCCAGACCTCCATGGGTTAATAAATTTGATTTTCATTGATAATTTTTTTGTGTGATTTTGTTGTCAGCACATTCAACTATGTAAAGAAATGTAATAAAAATATTTCATTCATTCAGATCTAGGATGTGTTTTATTTTAGTGTTCCCTTTATTTTTTTGAGCAGTGTATATAGTATATATATATATATATATATATATATATATATATATATATATATATATATATATTATCGTGTAAATATAGTAAGTTGTACAGTAATCTTCTTCTTCTTCTTTCGGCCCTTTTAGGAGTCGCCACAGCGCCCTAACCCTATTTTCTACATCCTCTTCACTCACACCCACTAACTTCATGTCCTCGTTTATCGCATCTATATACCTCCTCTTTGGTCTTCCTCTTTGCCTTTTGCCTGGAAGGTCATCTAAACATCTGTTTCTAAACCATACATCATAGCTGGTCTTACTATTGTCTTGTACACCTTCCCCTTGATTATAGCTGATATTCTCCTGTCAGACATCATTCCTGACATGTTTCTCCTAGAGTAAGTTGTACACTAATATATATATATATATATATATATATATATATATATATATATATATATATAGATATATATATATATATATATATATATATATATATATATATATATATATATATATATTCGTATTATTATTTATATATAATAAGTATAAATAAGTATAATAAGTTGTACCAGTAGGTGGTAGCTCAGTGGTTAAGGTGTCGGACTGCTAATTGAATGAATCAGGGTTGTATGAATGTAGGTCGCACTAGATAAAGGTGTCTGCCAAATGCCATAAATGTAAATGTAAATTTAAACATTACATTCATATTCTTTGGGGAAGTGGTGGCTTAGTGGTAAGGGTGTTGAACTGATACCAAAAAGACCAGGGTTCAATTCCCACCTAGCAATCACTGTGGGCCCTTGAGCAAGGCCCTCAACCCCCAATTGCTCAGTTGTATAAAAGAGATAAATATAAGTCACACCTATTAGTTAATATCCTTATATATACATATATATAACATAATATACTTTTTTTTCTAGGATACTATGTATACATATATATATATATATATATATATATATATATATATATATATATATATATACATATATATATATATATGTTCATTCATAGGTATGTATTTTTAATATGGAGTGCAGTGGGCTGGAAGCGCTATCTCTCTGATCTTTTCAATATCATCTAAAATGATTTGAAGAAAAAAACAGCATTCTGCTTGGCTTGGCAACTGCGTGAAATTGTGCCAGCCTCCTTCATGGAGCACAGAGAAAATAGTGGGTCTGCCATTTTTCACATATTTCACGCTGTTCCACACCACACACACATGTTCCACACCACATCACTCCTTAAACAGGCTGCTGAGGGGCTGAGTGGAGGACTGCACCGACAGGCTAAAAACCATCCCCATGTACCGGGCAATTTATCATATCGAAACTAGTATATCAGACTCAAAAGAAAGGCAATATAGAGAAACCAAATATAAAAATATCAGACCCATTTTTTTATGTTTCTCATTTTTATATAAATACATAATAAACCTAACCATCCATGCTAAAAAATCTTTAAAAATTTTCTAAACTAACTAATAAAACTAACTTCTAAATGTGATTTGTCACATTTTTACTATCACCTTGTTGGAACACTGCATGATTAGACTGACATAACCCTGTTATAAATAAGTAAATACAAATGATACAATTGTACGTCCTGTCCTACTAGAATTATTAATGACATGTGATGCTGCTTTGATAAATATAGCAGATTATGGTACATCATAGATTTTGTCAAATGTTAATTTTCTAAAGTAATTATTTTTATTTATTCCATACATTTTATAATGATAGGTTTACTACCACGTAATATGTAATAATATTGTAAAAATGACATTTTGAAAATCAATAGGAAATAAATTAAGGCAACAATGAAAAAAATTATTGGTTAAATTTTTGATTCGTAAGCAAAGACAGTTATCAACATTTCTTATGGATGCTTTAGTCCAACTTTCTGTCATTTTAGCCCCCTTAAACTATCTTCTGCAACTATCTAGAGGTTATTGTCTTGGTTGGAGTAGGAGTGAAGATAGACATGGATGCACAGGACCACAAGAGATAATGCAGCAAAACGTTATTAACTGAAAGAAAAAAAGGGAAGAAAACTGAGGAAAAAACAATAGAAACTAGCATTAGAATTCGCATTAGACTGACAGGAGAGAAATACACAATGTTAATATCTAAAAAGGACCCACCTTGTCCTGCTGATGTATGTGGTTGGATAGAGCTCATGGCATGACCGTGCTGGGATGTTTGACTTAGTCTGCTCCAAGGGTGGAAGCGAGAGGTGAGGTAAGGCCAAGGAGAAGAGTGTGAAGAACTTTAAGGTTATAGGTGGAAGGCGAAGAACACAGCGAGGCCGGGGGGAGCAAGGAACGCGAAGAGGACAGAAGGGGGAGCAAAGAATGCAGCAAGGCATAAAGGGTAAGTGAGAACGACAGCAAAGCAGGGAGCAAAGAGGTGAAGCAATGTTTCCAGCCTAGCAAGGGAGCAGAGTGACGTCCTCAGGCAAGCAAGGGAGCAGAGTGATGTCCTCAGCTAGGCTGGTGTACTGAGTTCATAGAAGAGCTATGGGGTGAAGCTAGATACAGAGGCAGTTTACAATAATGAGTGGGTGGGAACCAGTACCAAACTCCGTTGACTACTCTATGGTGGCCCAGTGGGATATCACTCCCTGTTAACCATTACAGTAATTCATACTTGGTTTTTAGTTAAAAGTTAATCAAGCTTAGTAGCTAAAGTTGTGCCAACTTCAAAATCGCTTCGATATAATGTCAAAATAATATTTATGTAAATTTATAAAGACAACTGTTTTGTTAAAATAATTTACATTTTATAAAATAATCTATACAAAGTGGCAGGAAAATTTCTTAGAAAATCTTAAAATAGTCCTCCTTCGCCATGTCATTATTATTGTGTTAAATATCAAATATTTGTGTAAAACATAAATGTTTATACAAGTTAAAATGTAATGTAAATAAAAATTCGGAAAAATATAGAATAAATTATTTCAATAAATAAATAAATAAACCAACACATCATTTAGGTGAGAAAGGCCTGTCATTGTATATTTTATTTAAAACTGCAACTTTAGCCAAAAACATGACCACAACACATTAAGTTTAAGTTTAAAGATCTTTTTTGCAATGCACTTTTTTGCATATTTTCCATGAGTATAATATAAAATACAAATGACTGATGGCTTTGCTTTCACCAAGTCTGACTCAGTTGATGATATCGTTTGTCAAGTCCAGTCTACTCCCAAGGTCAAT
Source organism: Bagarius yarrelli (assembly GCA_005784505.1). Lineage (NCBI taxonomy): Eukaryota > Metazoa > Chordata > Actinopteri > Siluriformes > Sisoridae > Bagarius > Bagarius yarrelli. The sequence continues at coordinate 392,913 of VCAZ01000003.1, read as the reverse complement.
ACAAAGAGTTCAGCTATATTTCAAATATCAACTAATTAAGACTCCAGTGATCATCAGGAGAAAGTAATGGGGTATAGAAAATGCCTTCGTTGGAACTGATGAAGGCCATGAGGACACTTCACTAACCGATGAGCCGTTGGGGAAAAAGAGAAGGAAAGGTACTTTAATGACCGACCAATTAGCAGGCCAGAAAAATGTTAAAGGGTGCGTTTAACACTGTATTTATCACATTTATCCTCCTGTTCTGCCCTCTGTAATTATGTTAATATCAGGCACAGTATAAACATTATATTTCTAACGACAAAATACTTTGTTAAGTTATGAAGTGGTTACATACTGAAAATTTTTGTTCTAAAAGCGTGTAATATTCTGATAGTCTTGTAGTCTTCTCATGCCAGTGCTTCTTAAAAATGAACAATACCCAACGCTATTAGGATTGTAATTTATTCTGCAAAATTCATTCTGCAGCCAATTCTGACAGTGTTATTGTTTTTCAGCCTTGTCAAATTGCCAGCCTTTACAGGCATTTATTTCCATGGCAATGTAATTATGTTGCTATGGCACATTCACTTTTTGCACAGACCAAACATTAGTTCCTTGGGTTTGTTATTATTATTTTTTTTATAATCTAATTTATGCATCTACCCGACATCGAAAGTCTACATTTATTCCTGTTAGACTAATAGTGTTCATTAACCCACGGAACAGTAAATGTTTGATTGGGATACGATGCCATTTCTTCCATCAAAGGGACGTTTCATTTTCCATTTCTGCAAACCGCACACTTCAAATAAACTATTAAACACTGGTTCACTTCAAAACTTCGCTTAGCATATGCTAATAGAAGATTTGGATGGGGGGTGAGGTGGGATGCGGTTATATCCTGCTGGTTTGATGGGTGCGAGATATAAGGCGGCCTGTGAAGAACCTGTGAATGTGCTCCTTCTAAGAGCACACACACAGACACACACACACACACATATTCACAATGGTCACAATGTGTTTATCTGAATAATATGACATAAGTACAGCTAAATAATCCAAAAACAAATACAGGAAGCTATAATTACAATTATTTACAATGAAATACTATATTTGTTATTATTATATATTGTATAACAATTATATATTATAGGTATTAGTGTAATAAATGAGATAGTCTGACCTAAATTTTCTTCTCTATGTGTATTTTAAATTTTAGATTTTATGTTATAAAATCTAAAGTAATAGTTACTATACAAATTACTACAGACTTTCACTAGGGTCAATAACAAGCCTCATTTATAAATCTGAATATAAACATTTTTTGTAAATCGTTCATAGAAACATTACATACAAAATTCTATCTCTTATCCAACATTTGTATTCAACATTTTGCTCCTGATTTGGTGTGAAATAACATTCATGGAAACTCAATAAGGTAAAATTTAGTAAGATGACCATCTGTAAATCCTTTAGTTATTCCAATAACACACAAATACATGGCTTGAAGAAACCATCAGAAGCATGCAGTATCTAAAAAAAATTGAATAAAGATGAGTCATTTAAATTGGGTTTTATACTGAATATTGAATATAGAATGTTTTGGCTTAATATAAAAGGAAATAGATTTGTCATTTTTTAGCTGATGCACTGCAGTAGCTGAGCTACATTACTGGAAGTATTAGTGCATATTATACCAATGGGACACAACTGTTTACCTATAAGTTACCTAGGGTAACTTTTAAAATATATAACTCAACTCATATGCAATTTGTACTGAGATCTAGTCTTAGTTTCAGTCCACATTGAGAGCCCTAATGGACTAGAACAGGGGTGGGCAATCTCGGTCCTGGATGGTTGATGTCCTGCAGAGTTTAGCTTCAACTTGCCTTAACACACTTACCTGTAGGTTTCAAGTATATCTAGCAAGATCTTGATTAGTTGGTTCAGGTGTGTTTGATTAGGGTTGAAGGAAACGCTGCAGGACACCAGCCCTTCAGGACCTAGAAGCATCTACTGTTTCTCCCAGTTTTGATTCTTCCTATGTTTATTCACTATTATAAAACACGCTTTAAAAATGTATATTTCATAATAAAACGGATTTAATTTCTATATTGACCAATCAAGACAACTTTCGACAATAGTGTATGTTTTAATAAATAAATAATTAAACATACAGTAAGTATTTTATTTTTAAGAATAAAAGCGTTAAGTTGATTTACTGACTCACATTTCGGATGGCATAAAAATAATCTTAAGTAGCCAGACTGCCAGTCTGACTTTGAATAGCTACTTTGTATGACTGATGGGTAAAGCAACCAATCGCGTAATTATTAGGGGCTCCCTTAAGTGCCTCAAGCTAAACGTATTTTTTAACGTATTTTACCATAAGTATTTATCATAAATCCAATTAATCTTGATTAATGCTCATTGCCATTAAACAACGCAACACTCACATCTCCTGGAAATCCTGTACACGTCAACCAATCAGAGGATGACCTCAAAACTCCTGAATTATTTCCAGCCATATACATCAGACGTGGGTGTGACGACTGTGGCTGAGACTAGCAAAGAGACAACAGTGGGTGTCTGGCTGTCTCTATACATCCTGCTTGGTTTTATTTTTGACTGACAAACTCACAAAACCATGCTAACCTCTTGCAGTGCTGTGGAATTTAACACTCAGTTCATGTAAACGTTTTTATTTTTTGTTTATTGCTTCAACCACATGTCTAATGTAGATTAATTCTGTCACTGTTTTCATACCCAAGCCCGTCACTCGACGCTGTTAGCAGTAACTGTGAGTGTTACATGACACCAGCGTTTGAACCCATCACAGAAATGACAGGCCTGTTAGTGAATGATTGAAAATCTCAGACAACAGCAGGCAGATTCTAATGACTTCATTTTGATACACTTATCACGTACAATCACCTAATTACTTATTAATATAAGGTCTTGATTAGGATAGCAGTGACTGAAATATAGGAGCCGTTTTGCCTTATCATTAGTGGGATTTCCGTCTAATTATGATTCATAATTAATGCAAGGACAATTTGATTTGCTCTGATTATGTGAGTGATTACAGATTCCAGATCTGCATAATCGGAGAGCGGCTTTAAATACCAGCGCTAATAACAGCGAGCGTGCAGTAAGAGTCTATCAGGGCAAAAAATGAAAAGAATCAAAATAACCAAAATGCCCAAAAAACAAAATGGCAAGGTCTAAAGCTAAATTAGGTTTAAAATTCAGTTTAAATTATCGTAAAACTAGTGTTTGAATCCTTATGGGAAGTGGTGGCTTAGTGGTTAAGGTGCTGAACTGATACAAGAAAGACTGGGGTTCAATTTCCAGCACCACCAAGCCACCACTGTGGGTCCCTGAGCAAGGCCCTTAACCACCAATTTTATTGTATAAAAAATAATTGTAAGTCGCTCTGAATTAGGGTGTTTGCAAAATGTCAAATAAATTTTAAACTATTTTAAATGTTCTGCAAACTGTTAAAATACCTAAAGATTCTTACTATACAGGAGGCCAGGATAAAAGCCCAAAACCATGATCTTATTTTAAAAAAATCTAATCAAATAGAATATAATAAAATTAAATAGTATGTATTATTACTATATTAAAATAAGAATTTTATCTTTGTATATTTAAGAATCTACAACATAAGGTTTAAAAAATAATCACTTAAAAAAATCCAGAATAAATGAATAAAAAGGGTAGACATTACCATGTTTTATGTAAATGGGGTAGAAGTAAATAAAAAAAAAAATTGAACATCCTTAATAATTCTTGGTAACTGGTATGATTTCAACTGGTGAGATCTGGGCCAACTTTCTGCCTATTCATTACTTGCCCTTTAGGCATAAAAATTTTTTCCATGAAGTTGGCTTGCTTTCACACCACCCAGTGCTTTGTGCCTTAGGTGATACTATCCCAAATGAGATACTCGGCCAAAGCAAACACACAAAGCGTTGTATTGTTAGTGATGGAATGTCCAGTAGATTTTGGGTAAACTGGGCTATCATTCATATACTTTATTACTACTACTACAACTACTACTACCACTGGGATCTGGGACAGGGGCAATAGACTTGGAAATGCTCCAAAACATCTGTTTGGAACATTCCACAGGCGAACAAGTTAATTGGAAACAGGTGAATGTCATGATTGGGTATTAAATAAGGATCCTCTAAAGGCTCATTCATTCACAGGCAAGGAACAAGATTTTCCATTACACCTTGCTATATTAAAAGTGAGTTTTATTGTCTTTTATACCAAAGTGAGGTTGCATGCTCAGGTCTGAATGGTCTGAATATGTTGATGAATTTTTGACACTTTACTAGCAGTGCTTTCGCTTTTACAATTTGGCTCTGCAGTGGTCAGGGGAGCAAAAGAAAAGGAAACAGCTTAGAGGTAATGAAACCCCAAAAGTACATGACCACTGCGCTCTGATTAATAATAGAGCTTGAACAAAGTGCTCTGATTGCACGCTATTACTTACTGAGTGACATAATAAAGGTGAATATTAAGGTTTAAATGTTCAATTAACAGACAAGGTTGTTATTTATTTTGTAAAATCACACATTTAGAAATAAGCTACAAATCTGGATCTGTACTTAAACTATTATTTTATTTTGATAGTTAAGAAAATCTGTTAAAATTTTTGAGGGTTCGGCGTATAGACTATAATTTTTTTTTAGATTTTTAAGATGGTAATAGTTAAAATAGTCTTCATCTGATGATGTGCTTTAGTACAGGACTTAAAAGTACTATAAATACTGCTTTTCTTTATATCTTGTTTTTTTTTTTTAATTATTTTTATTTTTAAAATAATATTATTTCACTGGATTAAATTATCACTTTGTTTTTTTTTATTTTCTGTTCTTATCTTAAGATATCTGACAATGTGAAACAGGATATTATCCTTCATTATCAGAACAAAAGAAGAACAAAAATTTCATGTAATTATATAGTTGAGTTTAAGGATTATGCCAATTACATAAATTAATTTCAATAAAAGAGATCTTGGCTGCAGGCTGAGGTTGTGAGGCTCGCGGCTTAAGCTAGAAAAGGGTCTAAGACGGGTCTACTCCTATCTCACACTCCTCAGACTTGGCCAGTGCTAACAGACGAGTCGGAGGCACACGCGGATCTTTTTTCAATCCTTGAGGACATTCTCTTGTTTAGGGCTTCTTCTGAAGAAGAGCTGGAGCAGATAAGAGTCAGCTTCAGAGGGTGTGCGGAACCATCGCCGCTGTCCCTGGGGTTTAAAGAGCTGCTGGAGGTGGTAACATTGGCTGTATCTAGGCTAGAGCTAGCCTGACTGGGTGATTCGAGGGCCGCTGCCCACCACTGGCACCTTTACTCTGGAATTACGTTTTGTCACCAAGATAGCAACTTGGCAGTATGGTGAAGTGGGCATCTCTTTCCATAGCGTTTTGACATAGCTTAAGTTCCCGAAAGAAGAACATCTCTAAGCGTGTCTTATGTGGCCATACCACTGGCATGTCTGTCTACACACTTCTGGGTGAAACCTGACTCACCGTAGCTGGATGCACTTCTTTGTACTTCCGGGTCGATGATGTCACCCCACCCATAATGTGCCGTGCTTGTGACGTTTTGCCTTCTGACTGGTGTGATTCCACACATGCTTCATGACTGCTGTCACACAGGAAGCGTTCCAATAACGCATTGACACAGTGTCTTGTTCCCTCTTTTTTGAGACATTCCAGTTTGTTGGTTCTGCATATACTGTAAAGCACTTCAAACTCTTAGTTAACATAGAGAATTTGGCCAAAACGCCTAAAACAGGTATATAATGTTTTGGTCTCTTTTAAAAGGTGTCACTTATAGGTTTGCTACTTAACAGTCACTGTAAGAATCACTGTACAGATGACTGGTATTGAGTAACAGATCTTGGAACACACTGAAACAAGGTCCCTTTATACATCCTCAGCCTGGGTATACACCCAAAGTGCCTTTGGTAAAGCCAAGTCTATGCTAAGAGAGGGACGCCAACTACTAAGCAGATGATAACCAGATGAGTGGTTTAGACCATCTCTCTAGCTAATAAAGCTGTTTACTTACTGGGCCTAAAAGGTCTAAGAGGGGTCCTAAAAGGGCTTTGGTGGTGGACATTTGTAGGGCAGAAGAATGGTTCTTTCCGTACATATTTATACAATTTTACAGTCGGTACTTGCAGAAAACTCAGGTACCAGTGTCTTTGAATCACAATAATTCCCACACACATAGGACAGTAATCTGTGACACTTTGACATCGTAGGTGTTTTGTTTCTTAACCTTCTCAAGTTCTTGAAGACGAACGTCTGTAGGTTAAGTATCTAACCTGGGTTCCCAGAGAGAACGAGAAGACACTTGCCATACCTCCAGCGTCTCTGTCTGCCCTGAATGCGAGCTTATCCCCGGCATGTCTTTATATAGCATTACTTCCTGTACCTGACTATAAGTGTATTAATATAATCTTTTACATTTTTAAAGAAATGTAAATATTAATTAAATACCACCTGTCCAATAGCCAGTTAACTGTAAATATCACAGCACACTATCTATTGGACCAGTTAGAAATTAATGAGATACTTGTTATGACACATGACTCTGTCTTCATTCTCGGTCAGTGGAGGCTGGTCAGTAGTGGGCGCTGGGCCACCTCCCTTGAGAAAAGATACATACCATGTTAACAATAAGTTAAATATATATTATTATAAATAATTAAATTTTATATAAATTTAGAACAAAATACAACAATATTCCACTGTTAATTTTAATTATTTAAAAAAATACTGTATAACAAAATTGTATTTCGCTTCTGTGCACAGGGCGCTGGACATTATAGCCCTAACCTCAGAATCTGATTAATATAAAAGGCTAAATAATTTGAATGATTAGCTTAAATACTTATTTACTGATAATAAACCCGCCTTTACTGCATTATTTAACAGTTGACTATAACAATAACATTTTCAATATTTTAGTTAGCATCAATGATACATCATTAACATCGGCTATTTACAGTTCTGCAATATTAACGGTGTGATTTTGTTTTTAGTTTGTTTGCACCCCACCAGCTGCCACTGCACTTGGTTCTGTTTGGATGTAAATATTCTATCTGGTTATTTGGCCGCCTTAAATATATCCATGTCAAAAGAATAACTGTCAATGATATAAGCTTATTTTCTCATCGCAGCCTCCCAGCGTGCAAATATACCACCAATGTTAGTTTCCTACAAGCAGAACTCCACTTAAATAACCATAAACAACCAGGGCGCTTCCTAATAGGGGTAATTTCCACTCTATCTCCATTGGCAGTAGTTTTTACTACTTTTACTGAATCGATGGCATGAGTTATAAAAAGGAACAGAGAGGCCTGTCTCCACTCCATTCTTTTCAATAACAAAAAAGAAGAACCCCTAAAAAAAGCAAATAAATAAAAAAAAAAGCCCCAGCATTGATGGGTTGTTGTAAGTTGCAGTCAATGAGCTCTCCCTCTAGTTAAAATTAAAAGGCTGTTAGGGGGAAAATTGTTTTTCCTGGTCATCAGTCACATCTGGAAAGGCCTTTTAGAGAGTGATTAATTAAAAGCCCGAGGAGAGGGAGGATAAGAGGGAGGAAAGAAGATGAGCTCTATTAAATATACTGAGTACTTATCCCACCCATTTCCCGACCGCACACACACACGCACACACCTCCACCCCAAAGGCATCAGGGGTTGATGCCAACTGGCTTGCCTTTGACTAAGTGTTCATAATTTCATTTCGGAAATGGATGAGTGAGAGGATCTTCCTTATAGTAATTGAGTATTGATTTGAAAATAAACAGCAGCTCAACTCCTATCGAGTGACAGGCCATCCCTCAGATCCGATCGACAATAAATGGGCCCCCTGGTTCATGGCAAAGTTATGGATCAGGGCAGTGCAGTCAAGCCCAGTGTTCTGCCTCAATCTTTCTTTCGATATATATTGGATTTTAGATAACCCATTTATGAGGTGTGTCATCTGAAATCTAGTTCTTAGCTTCTTGATAAAAAGTTAACTTCTCCCATCTTATTTCACGCTGAGCCTTTCGAGATACTTCACCGCATACTTCTCTAATAAAAGGTTTTATGATACTAAAAAAAACACCTGCTTTGTTAAGTGTATTCTGAATATATTTGCACTGATATTGTTAACCCACCTTTCTCAGCCAGAGTGTCAAAATTGTCACCTTTTTTTTTTTAAGGGAAACATTTTTTTTAATAGCAGTGTAATTGCCCCTTTTTTTCTGTTCTATTTTTTTTTTATTATAAACAGCCAGACAAAAAACTGGGTATTTGAGGGAGTCTTCCTCTTTTTTTAATCATGTTTAGCTTCTTTTTTCATTTTGCAATTCCTGTTTTGTTTTGTTCTACCTCGCCTTGTAGTTTAACCTTTATGTACTGTTAAAAACATTTTTATTGTAGTTGATGAATGGATGATGAAAAAACACCAAACACAGTCAAAAAATCATTTTACACACAAAAAAATGTGTATAATGCTAAATATCAGTAATACAATTTTAATACAATTTAAGTAAAATATATACCTTTAAGGTACGTTAATGTTATAGATTTTGATCAATTGATTGATTGCTGTAACTGCTTTTTATTCCAATTATGCCGACATTACAGGATGTCCCAAAAGTTTCTATACATAGGAAATATAAAAAACATGTTTAGTTATTTTTATTTATAGGGCACACATCAAAATGTGTTTTAAAATAAAAATTGATATTTTTCTATATCTTTATTTTTTATTATTATTATTATTATTATTATTATTATTATTATTATTTTTACTGTTTACTATTCTGTCTTTTCATTTGATTCCGTGATTTTATACATTTTGTCCGTTATTTTATCGCCTGTAAGGAAAGTACAGGATCCACAATCCCATATGTATTTTTTTGTGATTACATTAAATGCTCTAATTTTGTTAAATATCCTGTTAATACGATACAGTTGATTTTAAATTAGGATTAGGATCATTAATAAAGTCAGAAAGGAGCTGTAACCTCTCGGATAATCTCTGAGTCATCGCTGCTGAAATAACCTGAGCTCCAGCTGTATTACTGCGTACCCACACTCACCATTAGCTACAGACAAATGTGCTATTTATTTTCATCAGCCTTTGCTTTACTTCTGATTCAGTGCGAGCTGCAGGGGGAGGCTGCGGGTGAAGATGAGAACTCTGCCTCGCCGTGACCTCTAGATCTTTATCTGACCAACAAAGGACATATTAGAGGAAAGATGGTCACATGATTTTTTCCATTCATTCTCATTTTATTGTTACGTTCTATAATGCTTTTCTATATGCTGCGGTTCTACTAGTGTATGTATGTTAAGCCTGGTTACACAAATGTAGAATAAAAAAATGGCAAAATAGAAAATGCATAAATAGGGGTGAAAAAGTTTATAAACTTTTACATTGTATTTTTTATTCAAAAATTTCTATAGAATTCTATATAACGCTGCTTTGAGACAATGTCCACATCAAGTCAAGTCAAGTCCCCTTTATTTCTATAGCGCTTTTAACAATTAGGATTGTTTCAAAGCAGCTTTACAGAATTACATCAGAAACGACAATATTAAACATTCATTAAAACACTCATTTTGATTGCTATCTATAAATTTAGAGTCCCCAACTAAGCAAGTCAGAGGCGACAGCCGCAAGGAACCAAAACTCCGTCGGTGACAGAATAAATATTTAATAAAATATTTAATAATGTAACGTAAATTAAATAATGTAACATAACATGTAACATAACGTGATTAAATAATTCGACTTTATTGTTTAAATGATCAAATATGCATGAATGATGTTATGTTTCCGTGATGTTTTTAATAAACTCTTGAAAGGTTCTTTTAATTTTAAGCTCGAATCAATTAAAGTAAATTTTCAGTATTTTATGTTGCCATGTGCACAGTGAGGAAAGGAAGTTTTCCTGTGTGATGAAATTGCCTAAACAAATTCAAACACTATTTAAAAAAATAAAACACAATAATAATAAAAACTATACTGCAGAAGTAGAAATGTAATGACTTTGTAAATATAGAAATATTTCTATCTGTATGTGCAGTGTTACTTATGTGCAAAACAATAGTACAGTAACGTGCAAATTGGTTGCAACTATACTTGCCTAATAGCAGAATCCGTAACATTATCAGTGTGCAAATTGAGATGCAGCTACTTGATTATAATAATAGCAGCAGCAGAAGTTGGACGTAAATAAGCGATTACTAAACTAGTGTTGCCTCTTAGGAAACTCGAGCACGTGGTTTACGAAAAGGCGAAAGCGGTGGCAGGTAGGGAGGCAAGCTACAAGCTGTGCGCGTTTCCGTGCACTCTGTTTATTCCGAGCTCAGATGTGCACAAGAAATGCGTAGCTTGCCTCGGCATGGAGCATGCTACGTTGACTCTTGAGGGAGCTGACTACCTGCAGTGCAAGCTGCTGTCACTGTTCACGCTCTGCTTCAAGCTGACTCTATTTAATAAGAGCAGCCAGCTGTGGAGTCCCCGCTGTTTAGGCTGAGGTCATGGGGCTCACAAGTTGGGGTTCTGAGATGGGCCTACCCCTTTTCTCAGCCACCTTTGGCTAGCCTGGTGCTTATGGAGGAGTCGGGGTACGAGGAACTACCGGGAAACCTGCAGATGCCCAAAACTCACTAGCATATATATGTGATGTGGTGGAGTGGTCCTTCCAGCACACGTTTATCAGCTTATATTCCCTGGACCTGGCAACAACATCGGCAACCAGGGTGATATCCTCCTAGTATTATGGATCGAAATAAAAAAGAAGTAAAAAGCCAAATGAGTTTCACTCATGCTTCACACACCGGATGAAAACCTACTCAATGCTGTGGGTGGGTTACCTACAGTGCGCACCTTGCACATGACACATGACATATGTGTCCACCGTATGGCCACTAACGCAGCTGATCCCCCACAAAGCACAATTGCGAAGGCCTGGGGCCTTATGACCGACCTAGGCATTAAACCCATGTGATGCGGTATGCGATACCTGGGTCTAGCAACGCCCACCAAGACAGTTGAAATCTTGGGGTGAGGAAGTAGTAAGGTAAGTAATGTGGCATACTAGCCCGGTAGGGGTCAAGTTAGGCACCTCCGGTTGGAGCTATAGTTCTGGTATGGCAGCGTGGGCACCTCGTTACCATAGTATTTGATGCAGCTCAATTTCCCGAAGTGGAATGTCATTGAGGTTTACAAATGTAACCTCAGAGGGAACGAGACATTGTGTCACATGACCATATCAACGGCGGCCCTGTTTATGTGCCTCCAGTCGAAACCTGACTTACCATAACTGGGTACTTGCCTTTGTACTCCCTGGTCGACGTATTGCATTTTGATTGGGGTGATTCCAGGTTGCGGTCACGCAGGAAGTGTTCCCATCGCAGTTGATGCAGCGCCTTAATTCGTAACGTTAAAGCCATTTTCTACAGTTGTAGTTGCTGCGTATGACACATTTACGGCTTCTCAAAAGACTGTATATGCTATTTATTTATTTATTTATTTATTAAGCTTTTTTGAGAAGCTGTACTGCATTAAGGATTCTATTACACTTAACAAGCAGTATTGATTAAAGACAAAAATATCAAAAAATATCATGAATACACATGCAGTAAATATACCAAAGCATATACAGTAGTAAATATTTATTTACAAAACAGAATATAGAGAAATCAAAATGCCAAACGCTTTAGGGCTGGAATAGATTCTATAGATTTATAAAAAAAGCTTAAAGTTGTACTCATGTCATATATATATTTTTTAATTTGTATTTAATTTAATTTAATTTTTATTTTAACATTTTATTTTAACATATATATATATATATATATATATATATATATATATATATATCATATATATATACACACATGTTGATTTATATTAAATTATAATAAAATACATATTAAAAAATACAAATTATAAATTAGCACGGCTCTGAGGTCTAGACAACATACATTGTCATCAGTATCTATCTATCTATCTATCTATCTATCTATCTATCTATCTATCTATCTATCTATCTATCTATCTCTCTGAACCTCTGTCTGTGTGTCAGTCTGTCTGTTTGGTACCTATATATTCATGTGGTGATTTCCTTATAAGCTAAGGTTCTAGATAGACATACAAACAGACAGACAGATAAATAGAAGTTTAGACAGACAGACAAACAGACAGACAGACAGATAGACAGATAGATAGATAGACAGATAGACAGACAGACAGATAGATAGATAGATAGATAGATAGATAGATAGATAGATAGATAGATAGATAGATAGATAGAAGTTAAAAAATAAAAAGCCTTAAAGACAACTCAGGAAAAAGTGAGCATGTCTTGGTAAGAAAAGAGCTAAAGCACCATTATACAGTAGAATAAAGGTAATGGTGCAGGACAGGCACGGACACAAACAGCCGAGGAAGGGCACATCACCCGGATAATGGGTTCGAGTTCTTCTGGCATGAGGAAATTCATGTTCAGACAAACCTCCTTTGATACAGTGACATTGGAAGAGCCATAAAACCCCCGGTGTAAAATAGTGTAGTGGTTCCTGGCTGCTAATGCTTTCTCCAGCTTTTCTGGTGACAGATTTAGGATACCACGAGAGACTGCGAGATACTAACCAGATTTAGCTACCTGGATTCTTTACAGGAACACAGAGGGACAAAAAAGACATATTTTTATACTACACATTATATGAATGCATATACAAGCAGCCTCGATTTAATACACAATATTATATCTATAAAGTACAAAATATTCTTGGGTCTGAGGTAAATAAAAAATAATTTATAATATTAAAAGAATGCTGATAATATTTATACTCATATTCAAGCTTGTTAAATATTTTTATTTGTTATTATAAAAACTTTTATTATTTAGCTTTGAAAGACACAGAGCGATCGAGTGAGACAGAGAAAAAAGAGAGAAGACCTCCGGCATGCAGTGTGTCTCTCAGTTCCATCCTTCAGTGAGATTCCAAACACACACAATTTGTTATCTCTTATTGAGTCAGACCTGCAGGCCAGCTTTGAGAATGGGAAATAAATGGCATATAACAAGGAAGGTTGTCCCTCTGCAGTGCCTCAGGTCTATTTTGGTCCATTAAAAGCCTTTTTTTGTTCTTTTTGGAATTTTTTTTTAAAATATAGATCAATAATGTTCAACAATTTTGATTACATTTCAAATTTACTGGCCCTCCTTTCCCCCAGGTAATACATGTTGGTAAAATGATGGATGCAAGCAACTTCTTTTTAAAGCAATTTCGAGGAGAAACACAAAAATGCTCAATTTCTACGTTTTAAAAAGTAATGTTCTATAGGCTAGACGCTAATCAGTATAAAAGGTTAATTGTGGTATATTTATTAGGAAATAAAATCTCAGGGCTCTGGGGTTATAGATTGGAAAATCCTTGTTTACCAGCACTCAGTACCTTTTAACCGACAATGTTGGGCCCTTGTAAAAGGCCCTTAATTTTGTCTCCACTTCAGGGAGCTGTATCATTTATGGCATTTGGTAGACGTCCTTATCCAGAGCGACTTACATTTATCTCATTTATACAAATGAGCAATTGGGGGTTAAGGGCCTTGTTTAGGAGCCCAGCAGTGGTGGATTGGTGGAGCTGGGAATTGAACCCACAATCTTTGGGTTGGTAGACCAACACCTTAACCATGAGCCACCACTTCATCACTTCATAACCGACCCTGCACTCTAACGTATCTCGTTCTAATAAACTAGGGTATGTAAAGAAGAGAATTCCTTTTTAATGTTCTTTATATATCAAAAATACAGAAAGTACAGAAAGTATTTCTAGAGCCAATAATGTCACTAATCAACCTTTAGGATTTTGGAAAGTTGGAGGAAACTAGAGAACCCGAAACAAATCCACAAAGGAGAACCTACAGTTTACTAAAGTGAAACTGATCTCCAGGATTCTGTTTGGAAGTTTACATTTACAGCATTTTGGCAGATGTCTTTATCCAACTATCCGATTACATTTATCTCCCTTTACAACTGAGCAATTTGGGGTTGCTCAGGGGGCCTTGCTCAGGGGCCCAACAGTTGTAACTTGGTTGTACTAGGAATCAAACCCACAATCTTTCCAATTAGCAGTCCAACATTTAAACCAATGTGCTACCACTACTTCATAAAAAAAATCTAACATTTTGGTTAAATAAATCATCCAGTATTTACCCACATTTTTGTTTTTTTGTTGGTTAAAGTATAAACATTTTTTAAACAAATTATAGATACACATGTCAGGGATATATGGGACAACATTCTGTCAGGTCCCCAAAAGAACAACCATGTGACTCTGCCAAAGAAACTTTTTGTGTTGTTCCTTTGTTCGTTGTGTCAGGTCAGGTCTTAGTAACTTGATTCTTGTCATGTGTATCTTCACCTCCTGTGATTGGTTGTTTCGCAATGTTCTCCATTCATTTCAGGTGGTTTTTTTTTAGTTCATTATTTCCTCCAATAAGTTGTGTATGTAAATCACTTAGTTTCAGTCGGTCTTATTCTGTGTTTTGTATCTAACCATAGCTTAGTTTTAGATTTACAGCATTTGGCAGACGCCCTTATCCAAAGCGACTTACATTTAACTCCCTGGGCCTTGCTCAGGGGCCCAGCAATGGCAAATTGGTGGTGACAGACAGACAGATTGAGCCCGGATCTTCCAATTAGCAGTCCAACACCTTAACCACTGTGCTAACACATTTTTTGTGTGTTTTCTTGATCAGGTCCAAACCTACAATAGCTCCCGGTTTCCAGTTTAAACTCTCGGTTTTGTTTATTCTCTATTTTCATCTATTAAATTAGAATTTTGCACTTGCATCTTACTAAATTTTCATTTCCTGACTATTTATCTTATTATTTTGCATCCTCAACCTCTAATTTCATATTTTGGTCCAGATGGGCTATAAAATTTGATGTGAAAATTCAATAATAATATCTTTTGGTTGATACTCATAATTTATTTTTATTCATAAAGAATAAAAATAAATAAATAAATGAAGTGTTTTTTAAGTAATTTACAGCTTTTTTCACTGAAAGTTGTATAGATTTAACAGCTAGTAAAAGTAATAAAGCTCTAACAATCCTTAAAAATAGCTTGTAATAACCTGATACAGGTGCCTCTTTTCATCTGAACCCAAAGACACAGATTATCCAAATGTCTTCATCTTTTAATTGAAACCGTATTCATTATTACACTGAGAACTTAATCCATTTTTTTGGACAGCCCTTCATATTCAGCCTGTATAATAGACTTTCCAGGCTTTTCTTTCCCTCCTGCAGCTCCTGCCGCAAATCCATTTGACTTTAAACACAAGTCCATTTATTAAATCTTTTATTAGGCCCTTTCATTATGTATGCTTGTAAAGATCTTAATAGAGATGTGAAATAATGAAATTTTGCAAATTCTTAAAGTGTTAATAAATCTTCATAACTTGTCTTTGGCAAGAAAATCGTGTTATTTAAAAACCTGATATTTTATTCATGCTCTATGTAAATGTTCGCTGGTTTAATTAAGCTTGTATGATTCAGCTGAGAGCTGTCAGACACGTTTTTCCTTTTTGTATCTTCGTCTCCCCTTTGCTTTCGTTTTCAACTTTTTAACTAAAGGAGAATAAAAAAAAAAACAACAACCCAAAAGCTCGCTATTCTCCATTTGTAGTTAGTGGCTATAATTGTCATTGTATTTTTTTTTGCCTTTAGACAAGTCTACACATAGTCGATCCAACTTAAATTGCATCTCTGAAGTTTCCAGACTTTTCTACATTTTGTCGTTTGAGTTAATCAGGAAAGAAACGTCTCAGTTACTTGATGTAACCTTTGTTCCCTGAAGGATGTCTGTTTCTGACGTGATGTTGGAGAGACCAGCTGAAAGGAAACTGATAAGCTAACTAATTAGCACAAATGTTAAAAAACCCTTTATTTGTTTAGGTTTGGCTTGAACATAATCTAATTTTGACATCCTTGTGGACGCCAGTTTCCATCAAGTCTTTTTTCACAACTCTTTCTCTCTCTTTTTCAGGGGTGGGTTAACCTGCCCCTGAGGTACCAGTGACCAGTTTCCTGCCCCTTTTCTTGGAATCGAGAAGCTTCGAGGGTGGACTGGGACTCACACCATCACAATATGCTGTAATTAACAAAAATGTGCAGTCACCCAAATGAGGATAAGTTCCCTCTTGTCTCTGGTTCCTCTTAAGGTTTCTTCCTTCTTCATCTCAGGGATTTTACCTTGCCACAGGGAGAAACTTATACTTTCTCACTGTTACTGCATTCTGTGTAAAGCTGCTTTGAGACAATGTATATGGTTAAAAGTGCTATACAAATAAAATAAAAAAATTAATTAAGTTAAATTGAATTTTTACAATGATTTTGAGGACAAAAACTGTGTAATGCTTTTTTTTTTTTACTGTATATTAAATCACAATTCGCTGGTTTGGATTGTTTCAGAGCTATGCTAGAAAGGAAGGAAATTAGCATTACAAGCAATTCGCATTGACTATTAGCATTAGGTATTACTATTAGCGATTAGCGACTAGCATTCTGAAAGAGGAACACGTAGAAAAATGCCCGGAAGACATTAGCAATACAACGACATCACAACATCAAAACATCAACAACAGACAAAGATGGACAGGAACACAGGGGTATATATATATATATATATATATATATATATATATCATATATATATATATACACATTGACTAACGGGGGAAAACAAGCCACACCTGCACACAATAGGGGAACACCTAAAAACATTGCTGTCACCGGTACTATTCATCATAAAATAGCACTTGATCCAGCACGTCATTTTTTAAAATTGATTTAAGATCACCGATTTCAAGTAAAGTCTGTAGCTAAGAGCTGAGTAATAAATGCTAGTTAAATAAACATGGTTTGCTTTATTTAAGTGAGACGGCCTCCTGAGTTTATAAAAGGACAGAGTTAAGTAAAGTCACTATGCAATGGAAGTGTGTTTGTGGTTGGTTGGGAAAACTGGCTGTAGATAGTGAGCAGACCGGGGGTTCACACATGGCTGGAGCACATCGGTAATGGGGCTAAGCTCTATCGACTCCAGATGAAGAGAGTGATGGGAATAAACGTGCTGTGGAGGGATATTTTTTTAAAGGTTCAGGGAGGTGATTTGAGGAAGGAATGAGTCTATGGGGAAAAAAGGAAAGTCAATGTAACAGCTGTGTGTGTCACAAGAGACTACGAGAAACCATACTCTCAAAACACATCAAACTCATCCACACGGGGAGCGTTTGCCATCTGGTATATGTTACAACTGCATACTTATAAAGAAGCTGAAGTGCAGTTGGTATTTTCCTGATGTCCTTTTCTTTTTTTGAAAGGATTGTGCAGATGATTGGTGAATCACAAGAAAAGAAAAGTATAGTGTCAGCTTAATATTGCATCACTGTGGGCTGTGTGATAGTTTGGAGCCTCTGGGGAAAAGTATACTTCTGGTGGTTTAGCAACAATATGGTGAATCCCTCAAGTGTCAATGCTGGCTCCATTGAAGTTATCCCTAGATCTATAAATGCTTTTATATCCAGCATAATTCATGATTTCTGGGCCAATATGCTTGGCTGAAAAAAAACCCACCTGGATTTTGGTTAAAGCTAATAAAAGCTAGTGATGTACAGGAAACTGTTTTAGATCATGTTTTAGAATTTAACTTAATTTCAACATTGAACATGGTTTTACAGGAACATATCAAATCAATTCAATTCAATTCAATTCAGTTTTATTTGTTTGGCGCTTTTTACAATGGTGATTGTCACAAAGCAGCTTTACAATTGAAGAAATTATGAGACAGAATGAAACAGAAATCAGTTTGTCCCTGATGAGCAAGCCGGGGGCGATGGTGGCAAGGAAAAACTCCCTGAGATGAGATAGGAAGAAACCTTGAGAGGAACCAGACAGAAATCAAATCAGAATAAAAAGGATAACGTTTATAGTTCTGCTTTACAAGTATCTCTAATTAGCAAACCGATGACATGGATGGCAAGAAAGAACTCCCTAAGACGACAGTTCATTATTAACAATCGTGTGAATTTTGTTCTGTTGTGCTGCCGTTCATATTGTGATTAAGACCAACTGGCTCCGTTATTGGCAGCAGTGGCTAAGTGATTAGCACTGTTGCCTCACAGCAAGAAGGTTCCAGGTTTATATCCCCAGCAAGGGACTTTCTGTGTTGAGTTTGCATGTTCTCTCCATGGGTTTACTCCGGGTACTCCGGTTTCCTCCCCAGTTAGGCTGATTGGTAATTTTAAAGGAGTGAGTTAAGAATAAGCTGGTATAGACAATGGATGGATGGCTCTGTTATTTGAATTCATAAGCGGCAATGAAGGCAACAGCTATAAGGAGACGACGACACAGGTAAACTGTAATTCAAACCGTGCTATTATATTCTGTTATCTTTATAGGCTAAGCTAATAAGCTTCACGCAGTGATTAAAGAAACACATCTTCTATTCATTAGACTTACGTTGCTTATGTTGTTGACTATAACATTAAAAAATCATAACCTGTTTACTAACCAGTACAAATTTTACTGCACTTGTCTAGTTACCTAGCAGGGAAGATACCATGATCAAAAAGGTGGTTTACGGCGAGGCTTAACCATTGCACATTGAACCCTGTAAATGTAGAAATCTCGACTGCATAATTTTTGGTAGTAGGGGATTGCTTTTACTTATGGTTAATGGTCTAATGGTTAAGGTGCTAAGTTGAAAACTTGGCTTCAAGCCCCACTGCCGCCAGTCTGCCACTGTTGGGTCCTTGAGCAGGACCCTTAACTGTTCCTGCTCCAGGAGCGTTGTATCATAGCTGACCTTGCGCTCCGACCCAAACTTTCTAAGATGGGATATGCGAAGAAACCAATTTCACTGTGCTGTGAATTATATCTAACAAATCAGGACTTTTACACTTTGCAAAAGCTACAATGTGCTGTGTAAATAATAAGAAGCCCGAATGTTTGCTAAAATAAAATCTTTTCGTTTGTTTTGTCCTATTACAACATGATTTTAACTAACAGGACCAAATGATCTCATACCAAGTTCATCATGTTTTTAAATGAAAATGTAACCCTGTCCTAAATATTGGAGCTGCATCTTCAGAGTGTTGCTGATGTCCTGCATCTATCTACAGGCATGGACTATTTAGATTAAGTTCCACAATTGCCCCGAAAGATTTTTTAATAGTTTTTAAACTATTCATACATAAAATTAGCACTAATCACTCTTTCTTCAGATTTACTATTCTTATTCTATTCTTGTTAAAATAGCAGTCAGCGCCTTACTATGCACTGAGGAACAATTGCCTTTTGTTCAGCACTATTTTGGGTAAGTCTTAACCAGCAGGGCTCAAATACTTATTTTTTAATGACATGAATGGATTACAGAAAAAGAACATGCACAAGATAAAACTTTTTTTCTTTGTGAAACATTAAAACACTTAGAATCTTTTAGCATTTGAAATATTTTAGGAGCTGTAAAGAAATGCAACTTCATCACTTATTTTTATTCAAACTTTCAGTGCTAAAGCAGCTCTTGTCTTAATCTCACAGGCTGCGACTGCATGCACTTTTGCTTTAAGCTTTATGCTTACATAATCTCTGTTAAATTTGTCTAAGCCTAAGCGCCAATCATAGTAACACAGTTTTAGGCAATTTATTTCGAGCAATTTATTTAATTTATTAAGTGCTAAATTTGGTGCTAGCTCAATCTAATCAATTAGATAAACTATTGTTACGAATTTAGGCTACAAAACCATCAATCTTACACAGGTGTTGCTTCACAGATACAGTTATGTCATGCAGCAAGAATGATTGCGATTTCTAACATCATAGTTAACTATTTAAAAAATTTAAATTAAATGTGTATGCATTATTCTAAAGGTTTCATTAGCAGTTAAATCCTTCTACCACCAGAGGGAAACCTCACCCTTGTACCGACATTCACTTCCTCCTACAAAGGTCACGCCCATTAGTTTAGCCTATATAAGGTGAGCAGTAACAGTGGGCCAAAGCAAAGTATTATCAGCCAGGCTGGGGACTGAGCATATTGTATTTTTGGTTTATAAATTTTGCCCGCATTATTACTACGATTTTGCATAACATTTTGGATTGATTTGGATGTTTGGATCGACGTTTGTTATTTCCTTAGGAACAGTGTGTGTGATGTGCTCTTCCATGTCTCCAATTTATAATGGACTCATTGTGTTTGGGAGTAGAGCATGCTTGTTTGAGGACATTGGCCAGCACTGAGTCCCCAAAGTCAATCCCGCTGTTGCTGAGGCATAGAAGAGGCCAAAATAAATGAATAAGAAATAGGTTTCTCAGACAGAGTTAGCATTGGAGCATAAGACGGGTCTTCCCATATCTCATTCCCTGACCTCTAGATCATAGGCCTCACTCAGGCTACGGAAGCCCAGAGGATGCTCCTCATATCAATAGGTGCAAAATTGCAATATCGCTACTCGTATTCTAATAAGGGGAAAAATATCAAGCCCACATTCTTCCCTCACTGAAAGTGGTTTATTCCCAGTGGTCCCTGAATTAGAAGGCAGTCATCTTGTTGAGAATAGCGATATTGCAGTTTTTGGGCAGTTTTAGCCTTTGGGGAGGGAAAGATACCCGATAGCTACCACTGCCACTCTTGGGGCTTCATGGTGTAGGATCTCTCATGGATGTTAACTCACAATCTTCCGGTTAACAGTCCAACACCTTAATCACGGCGCTATCCTTGGTTTTCCAACTTTCTTATAGTAAAAAAATCAAAGTCCCACGACAATATGTTCAAGCCTTAGATATGTAGAGGGACTACTGGTTCCCGGTGTGGGATGATACTCATCTCTCATGGCACATAAATTGCCTGGAGATGCTAGCAGTGTGTCAAGCACTAAATCATCTTTCAGACCGAAGCGACATGTGCTAGTACACACAGACAACATTTACATTTGTGGCATTTGGCAGACGTCCTTATCCAGAGTGACTTACAGTTATCTCCTTTATACAACTGAACAATTGGGGGTTAATGGTCTTGCTCAGCAGTGGCAACTTGGTGGTGCTGGGAATCAAAACCCAATCTTCCTCTTAGCAGTCCAAAACCTTAACTACTGCGCTACCACTTCCCCAGACAACATTACATCAGCCTCCAGGGGGATCTGCGCTCACTCCCACTTTACAAGCTAGGACACCACATTCTTCCCTCACTGAAAGTGGTTTATACCCAGTGGTCCCTGAATTAGAAGGTAATCGTCTTGTTGGCCCAGGTAATGGAGACTCCTATGGAAATGCTTTGACAGAGCGGATGTAGAACGGAAAATTACCAAAACATGATGTTTCAACAATGCGAATTAGGTACATAAAAATGACCAGGAACTAGTACAAAGCTGAAAAAATTATTTCAAAATGTATAATTTTGTGAAGAATTAAACCACGGAGCATGAGACCACAATCAGGATGTGATGAGGTAATAAAACCGTCAGTAAACAGAAAGTGTTTGTGACAGCTAATGATTTAAAAACCCCACTGATGACCTTAGGTCTTTCTTTTATTTCAGAAATACAACATGTCATGTTGATTTTACCCATGTCCTGTTTTCCGGCTCTAATATCACTTGATCTGACATTTCTGCAAGGATAATCAAGTTCTCGAACATCCTGTGTTTGTTTTGCAGCTCTTCTTTTCAACTATGATGATAATATTTAAGGTATTCGGGGGAAATTAGGTGTGTTATTGAATATATACCAAATCCTGGTGTCACTTTGAATTTCGCCATTATTGGCTCGCAGCATCCAGAGTCTCAAATCAGATCAGCTTTTATGTTAGAAGAGACAAAAGCGACAGACCTTCTTAGTCACGATCTCTTCAGTCTAAAACCATTTATTCACTTTTGTGTGAATTCAGCTTTTATTCTCTTTTATTTAAGCTGCAAATTGAAAATAATTTAATGACTTATGCTTGTGAATATGTAGATGGAATGAAGTTAAATTGTTATTGTATGTGCTGTTCAAGTAATAAAGAGACTGTGATGTTTAAAAATGTTTTTAGAGTACTCTTACTTTAGTTTTAGATTGCTAGTTGTTTCAAAACGTTAGATTTTTATTCTACACATTATAATCTGAAGACTGATGCATGATATCAGTTTAGTATTTTTTTTAGTAAATGATTGATATGGTAATGGTTTTAAAGCACAGATTTTCAAGCTTCATCCTCAGATGTCATGCCTACAAACTGGCTAAACATCTGCTGCATATGGCACACAAAACTAGGCTTTGGATTTTACAAGATTCTCTGAAGACTTGTGTCTATTTTTTAATGTTTTTTTTTAAACCGACTCCATTGTGACTCAATTGTACTGTACTTTTTGGTAGTAGGGGACAAGAAACAAGAACGTTATATAAAGTTAATTACATAATAGCTAATTTTCATGTCTTTCTTAAGTGAAGATTTTATTAAACATAACGCTGATAAAAAAGAAAAAACTAACTGTGATTGGTTACTTTACACGTTAACCAAATTCCCTAAGAACATTCGATATAATATTTGAACTTTATGGCCCGGGTTCGATTTCCTGTGTGTAGTTTGCATGTGGGTTTACTCCGGGTTCTTCGGTTACTTCCACAGTCCAAAAACATGTATTTTAGGTTAAATGGTGATCCTAAATTGCCCATAGGAGTGAGTTTGAGTGAGTGTGGTTGGCCCTGTGATGGACTGGTGACCTGTCCAGGGTGTACCCGTCCTGATATTCGCCCTGGGATAGGCTCCAGCTAATCCTGTGACCCTGAATTAGGGAATAAGTGTTTATTTTTTGGACATTTGGCAGCTATTTCGCAAAACGTTTGGGCAAGTGAAAATCAGGGCAAAAATCGTGCACTTAACGTAAAAGAAAGACACCATTATTTGTCACATATACAATAAAATGCAGAACAGGGAATTCTACACATATTCCTGCCAAGGAAGTGGGGTTCGGAGTGCAGGGTTAGACATGGAGGGAAGACGCTGCTTAAGGGTCTAGCAATGGCAGTTTGGAGTTGCTGGGGATTTAGTATAAGTATATAAGTATATTCAATACATTGTCATGTGCAGGGTACATGTACAGAGCCAATGAAATGCATTTTTTCGCATATCCCATCTTAGTAAGTTGGGGTCAGAGCGCAGGGTCAGCTATGATACAGCGCCCCTGGAGCAGGAGGGGTTAAGGGTCTTGCTCAAGGACCCAACAGTGGTTGACTTGCTGGTGGTGGGGCTTGAACCCAGGTGTTTTTCTGGTCTTCAGATTAACAACTCAGCACCTTAACCATTTGAGCCACCCTGCCCCTTTAATAGCTAAACTTTCACCACTATTTCTTTGCATATTGCTATTTGTCAGTGTTTTAGGTGACCTTTCAGCCATGTTTGTGTAAAAACTTTCATAGAACAAAAGTGATTCGTTTGTTTAGTTAATCTGAATCAGACACAAAAGCCCTTAATTAAAGGCATAAAGAGAGTGTTATCTTTATCAGAAAACCGGTGTAAATCACACATCAAATGTCCCCAAGCTGATGAAAAATATGAAAGATTTTCAAAGAATATACAAGAAACAAGGATGTTATTTGAATCATTTACATTTGCAGCATTTGGCAGACGCCCTTATCCAGAGCGACATACAATATTCCTTGTTATACATCTGAGCAATTGGGGGTTAAGGGCCTTGCTCAGGGGCCCAGCAGTGGTGGCATGGTGGAGCTGGGAATCAAACCCGGGTCCTCAAGTTAATAGTCCAACAACTTAACCATTGTGCTACCACTTCCCCCTAAAGCGATTAATTATCAGGACTACATAAAGAAAAAATATTTTTCAAATTTTTATAAAATTACCAAACAGGATGTTTCTTTTGCCATTTAATAAAATACTTCAATCAAACCCATTCGCTATTATGACCTATTAATTCTACAGAAGTAATAAAAAAAAATTTAATCATGATTGCAGGCAATTATCTGGCAATAGAAATGTATTCTGATGAAGCTGTGTAAAATCAGCTTTCACAAAAGCTTTCAGTTCAGGGTTATGATTCGGGTTAAAATTAAAATCTAATGGTGAATTAGTTGAAAATATATAAGCAAAAAGAGGGATAATAGCAGCAAACTGTATAAATATGGGAGTTTCATGATCAGATTGGATTTAATCGTCAAATTCAGTGTCATATTTGTGCTTTAAACATCCATATCTTGATTAAAGAGCTTATTTACTCATGAAGCTTGGAATGAGAGTTTTATACAGCTTATACAATCCCTCCCACAACCAAGTTGCCACTGCTGGGCCCCTAAGCAAGGCCCTTAACCCCCAATTGCTCACATGTCAGGCAGAAGGCAAAGAGGAAGACCAAAGAGGAGGTATATGGATGCGATAAACAAGGACATGAAGTTAGTGGGTGTGACTGAAGAGCATGTATAGAATAGGGTTAAGTGGAGACAGATGAGTCGCTGTGGCCACCCCTAGAAGGAAACAGCCGAAAGGAAAAGAAGAGGAAGAAGAAAAAAATAGAAGGAATAAATGTAAGTCACACTGGATAAGGACGTCTGCCAAATGCTGTAAATGTAAATCCTAAAGCATGACCAGTTATGGAATCTATGTGTGTGGTACCCTTGGGATTAAAACTTTTTAACAAGATAGAGACCTCACCACTGTTTGATTATATCCCAGGAAAACAGGGCAGGAGTAAAGCCAAGAGCAATGCTGTTATTGTAAATTTTATTCAATTCAATTTTATTACTAATAGACATTGTCTCAATATAGATTTACAGAAAACAGAATTAAAAAAAAAAATACATTTATTCAAAAATAAAAATTCTGCCATTAATTAATCAGCCTGGTGTTAAAGTATTCTTGATGAAATCTGAGCCGCCAATAGAAAGCAAGGTAACTACCACGTTGAAGACCCAGAAAAGTACCAGGATGATCGACAAACTGTGTACAGTGACCGGGAGAAGAAAAGTTCGGTTCACCTAATTTTTTCGTAGACACAACATATCAACTCGTGCTAACGTGATATTATGTCGTGTCCACGAGATAATTTTTTCAAGGTAACAATATCCTTTTGTTGTCGCCACGCGACGTTAAGTCATGGCCTCAAAATGCTATGTTAAGGAAAAGACATCCTTTTCTTGTGGCCACAACTTCTTAAGGTAGCAAAGCGGCGGAGTAAGAAAGACTGGGGACATAACCAGATAAAGCACACAGGTACGTTTCACTTAAGATAAAAGCAGACAATGCGAGATAAAATGCAAGGATTTCTTCATTAGAATAAAACATTGACCACAATGGTATTGCAAAGAAAGAAAACAAAACACTTAATCAAAATATCATTAATCAGAAAAAAAACAACTTAAACAATCAGTGTACAGGAACCAATGCTTCCTAGATAAATGGGCTAATAGCACAGCACCAGGCTTGCACTAGAAAATAGGAGTGAGGATGCCCTTACACCAACCAGGAAAATCATACCCACAGGAATCCACAGCAACTGACACAGCAAAGATAGCACAGCATTAGTGACCACCCCCTATAAGTTAATGCCCCATGGTGCAGCCGAAACTTAGCCCGTTCTCAGAAGCACCTGTAACACCGACAAAAGAAAACAAACATTAAACCACAAGTTAAACTAAACACAAATCAGACAACCAAATAACTCAAAATAACAAACAATTGACCACAAGCACATAATACAACATCAATACCATGCATGTCAAATTTAATAATATACCAAACAAAGTTAAAAACTTCCCGCCCTCGTTATCCAGACATAAGCAGCAGCGTGGCTCCAAAAGCACAGCATAAGGGAGAAGCCAGGTTAGCGTGGCATGCTCTAATATCCCGGATCCAAATGCTCGCAACCACAATTAGGGAATCCCTATGATTCTTTAAGAGTTGATGGTAACAGCTGATGCGCCGACTTGTGTCACGTGAGAGTTACGACGCCACACACCCCAGGAACACTGAAGGCACACCGTGCTGGAACAAAACCAAGAGTAAGCGATTCTCTAGGCTCGGTATCACCGTAATCCGGTGGTATACTCCGATATCCACGGCAACAGGGAAAAACAAAGGGGCGGGCTTTCGGCAATGACGCATACAGAGATGCATAAGGTATCGGCTTATATAGACTATACTGAGGCACATTCATTGGCTATATACTTAAAAGATCGTGACGTTGTGAACACGCCACTGACATCACTACATTCTGTTTAGGAATCGACTTTTTAAATGTAATAAACACACTGTTACCGCACAAACTAGCACGTTTCTACGAGTTAATATGTTGCGGCCCTGACAAAATTACGTGAACCGAACATGTCCTCTTCCGGTAACTGTTCATATGACATCATTGCTTCAACTTACGAAGCAACAAGAATTTTCAAAAATATATACTTTATTCCACATTTTGTGACTTTACTGCATCCCTTGCGGAGGTGATAGCTTTCTCTGATAGATTTATGATGATAGATGATAGCTTTTATACACTGGCATCTTTCTCCTAGTGTAAACAAGACACAACTAGATCTCGATTAAGCCGGATCTGGGTCAGCGATGGTGCCGCAACACATGGTATTCTGGTGAACGCATTTCCACAATGAATGTAGCAGAAAAGAACATTTCTAAGAAGTTATTTTTGTTTTCTTTGTGTGAAAAAAGATATCCTTGCTTCGTATTATTACAGTTGATCCAATAATGTCTCATGGACTACTTTGTCAATCATCTTGGTACTTTCTGGAGCTTGAAAGAACAACACCAGGGTGAGTAATTCAAGTCGGAATTTTCTTTTCTTTTTTAGGGTGAACTATTTCTTTAAATGAAAATTACAAATGCTTATATTTATCCCCTTATAGCAAGCTGCTAACTCTTTGCATTTATTAAATATAATGACTAAACTCCAGTTTAATGGCACTTAATTATACTTTTCCAACCCAATTATGATGCCCAGTTATTAAATAAGTGGCAGGAAAGTTGCCCTTAAACAATTACACATGGTGATTTGAACATGTGACAGTTCTTTCTTCTGAACATACAACTTTGAGATGATGCCTTGCTAACACTCTCTTTGTTCTTGGAATGACAACTCCTACAGCTTAATGAGAAATTTAGCATGGAACTGAGCCTGATTACCAGCCGCAAATTAGCCATAATGCACCTAATCAGTGGAGACGCCACATCGGCAGGAGAAAAATGGTAAACAGCCGAGTGCTCTCACTCATGTTAATTAAAAATTACCTGCTGCATTGCATTGTCTTGTTCAGAGGAGAGCTCATGGGGTGGCTTAAAAATATTTTTTGGGAGAAAATATCTTCCAAAATCTAGTCCACACTCATTTAAAAAAATATATTACAGTATCACTTAGCAATTATATCAAGCATGTACTTGATCGAGCTTTGGTTCCTATTCTGTACTGATGCCACATTTATCCACAGACCATCAGACTTGGGTACGACACACTTCCATCGCCTCCTCCCCATGATTACCCTGTAAGAACGGTCAACTACCTCTTGACTCACACGTGATATATTTTTATCAGCCCGTTTTAATGTGCATTTTAAAGTATCGCATCAGAAACAATTGATGATAATGGCAAATTCCCCCCAAAAAACCTTAATTCGCATTTCCCCCCCCCCCATTTGATCAAACCCATGTGACTAATCGGCTGTTTCTGCTCCATTATACTTGCCCTGTTTAAGTTAATGCTGGTCACTTGATGGAAAGACACCCAATTCAGTAAATTACCTGACGAAAACCAGTAGAAGACGAGAAGACTTGGAAGTATGATCTTTATTAAAGATTTACAACACACTGCAGAGCATTTCTGGAGTCATTAATGTCTCTCTAGACAAAAGACAAATCTCCGGTTCTTATACACATTTAAGGAGGCTGTCTTATTAAGTTATGCTAATTTTAAAGCTTCAGATCTTTTGTTAAGTATCCAGACTTCTCGACTCAGTCACCTACTCCCGACACTTAATCCAGACTTCCCAACTTCCTTTTGTTAACATTACATTACATTTGCTGCATTTCTGCATATCTGTATCAAACATTTTGATAGGTTTTTTGACAATTTAGAGTCACTGTTTAAGCAAAAGCCAAAATCCAGAAGGGTGAATGCCTGCTGTATCCTATTGGGGGGAGGTGGTAGCTTAGTGGTTAAATTGTTGGACTGCTACCTGGAAGATTGTGGGTTCGATTCCTAGTATCATCAAGTAACATCTCCTGGACACTAAGCATGGCCCTTAACCCCCAATTGCTTGGTTGTATAATAAAAATGAATGTAAGTCACTTTGAATAAGAGAGACTGCTAAAGGCAGTAAATGTATTGTATGACTTTTCCAATGCTGCAGTTTGTCTGTGTCCATCTTAGACATATTGACAGTCTTTGTCTCAGGTCAATGGGTTTACAAAAACTGGTGGTCTTTTGTTTTAATATGTGGCTCCAGTATTGCTAACAAAATATCAAACTAAGACACTGACATCCTGATATAGTCTCCAGGTTTCTTGTGACCCTGGGTACAATAAGTGGTGGGGAAAATAAATAGATGAATAGACCCAGGTTTATCTATCCTTATCACCAAATGACTGCAGCCCTATTGACTCCCTCTGCATTACAACTTCCCCAAATTAACAGTTAGTAAACAGTTAGTAATCAGTTTAACAAGGAGAAAGTCATTGCATTTGAAAACAAAGAACAAGTTCTCAAGGTGGATGCATACCTTGATTCTAGGGGTCAAACAACTGAAAAATCACATCGGGACTCTTGTTGTGATTCTAGAGTCAAGAAATAACTAAATCAGCAAACTATCACCTCAAAAACATTGGCAGGGTTTTTTTTCCAGTCAGAATCTGGAGACTACTGCTTTAATCAGCAGTAGAATGGACTAATGCAGAAATGGGCAATCTCGGTCCTGGAGGGTCGGGGTGTCCTGCAGAGTTCAGCGCCGACCCTAATCAAACACACCTGAACCAAATAATCAAGATCTTTCTAGGTACACTTAAAACATACAGGTATGTGTTTGGGGCAAGTTGAAGTCAAACTCTGCAGGATTGCCCACCCCTAGACTAATGTAATGCACTCTTAACCGCATTCCCGAAAAGACCATTAGACGGCTGCAGCTCATACAGAACACTGACACCAGGATTCTGACTAAAACCAGAAAATCTAATCACATCACACCGGTCCTCAGCTCCGTACACTGACCGCCAGTTACATTTAAGATTGATTTTAAAGTACTGCTTCTCGTTTATAAATTACTAAATGGCCTATAGGACCTAAATACATTTCAGATATGCTCACTGAATATAAACCAATCAGATCACTCAGATCATTAGGATCAAGTCAGTTAGACATACCAAGGGTTCAATTTAAACAAGGAGAATCTGGATTTAGCTATTACACAGCCTGCAGTTAAAACCGGCTACCAGAAAAGATCAGGTGTGTAAATCAGTAACCGTCTTTACATCCAGACTCAAAACACATCTATTTAGTTCTGTATTTATTAAATGAGCGCTGTGATACATCCCAAATGACTATAATAATTTTATATTCTTTACTGTTTTCATTTATTTTAGATCAATTCTTAATTTAAAATAGATTTTTTAATGATCATTTTAATTTCTCTTATGTAAAGTGTTATATATATAAAAATATATATATATATCTTATATTTAATATATATATAATATATAAAAAATCCTGCCTTGCCTTGTAATGTATAGCTGTCAGCGAAAAAAAAGTCAGAGTTGGTTTTGGCCTTGTGTGTCATACAGAGATAAAACAGAAAAAACCTCTTTCACTGCCCTCACTGCACCTGCAACTAAAGAACACCTGCATTATTAAGCATTATGACTCATCCAGGCCAATGTTGATTTATTTTAAGACAAAAATAGAGGGCTGGAATCAGAGTTTATGCTCTGAAATGTCTCTATGTGTAACATTTCTCTAATTAGAGAGTGGTTTATTTGCAAACTAATTGAGTCATAAATCTTATTATTACATCGAGAGAGATAGTGGCGTACGGCTGTATATTACAGGCGGTCGAGGCCTTTTTTTAGACTGTTACGGTCTGCCCTCCTTGTAGATTTCTAAACTTTTCAGCAGAGCTGGAAAAAAGCTATTGCGGATGTTGTTGTACAATAGGTGATTTCTTTTTCCAGAAACATTTTTAGTTCTGCTGGTTTAAAGTCTGTTCACATCCCTATACCAATCAATAGGTTAAGAGGTCTAAATATTTGCATAAGTTTTTATATTTTCCAAATAGAAGGCGTAGGACAAAAATGTTCATCCCATTAAAATGTTTGGTCTGAACATTCTAATAGGCTTTCCAACCTGTCTGTTAACATATGTAAGTGCAAACCTCTGTTCACACAGACAGGATATCTCAGTAGCATCTTCCCATACTGTAAGAAAAAAATGAATAAAAACCTGAATTAATATCGATGTTGTATTTCTACTTTAAAGTCGACTACAGGAGTCAAAGGGTCTAAAAGATGATGTTGTGGTTGCAGTATTTCTTTTAGACAGATAGGAATATGGTGTTATTGGATTTTGGTGTGTTTTGATAGTAACACATAGCTTATGTAGTTTGTGTTACTTTACAAGTTAGCTCAACTAACAGCAGCAGCGTGTAATCAGGTCTTGTTATATGTTTCTTCCAAGGACCTCCAGACTTCCTTAAGATAATAGAGCTACAAACTCTAAGACTGCCTGTGTTCCCAGGGGCTTTTCAGTGCTTCTGGTGTTCTAAGTGCCCAGGGTAAATTTTTGTTTTCTTAGTTCCTTGTTTGCTCTAAAGACTCTAAATTCTCTAAAAAATCTACATTAAAGTTCTGTTACCCAATTCTGTAAATAAGCTGGTCTGTTTGGTTCTAACACAGTTGTCTCGAGTCTACTTAAAACTATAAAGTTTTCTTATCTTTAAATCACAAATGATGTATTGTAGTAATGTTGTCTCTGGTTGTCTAGTCTGTGCACGCTCATGCATGCCTTTGGACAGTGTTTAAACACATTGTTTATAGTTTGCTTTGTGATGGATTAGCAACCTGTCCACCGACTCCAGTGTCCTGTACCCTATTTTCCCCTTAATAGTCCCCAGGTTTCTTGTGACCTGGGTATGATAAAATGTGCTGAATAAAAGCAGGTATTTATTCTTTGTGTGAATGCCCTTATCCAGAGCAGTGGCAGCTTGGCAGTGCTTGGAAACGACACCAAGATCTACTGATCTGCAGGCCACTCACTTGCATTGAATGTTCAGGTACTGTGTGGTGGATATAGTTGAGCCATATATATATATAGATATATGTGTGTGTAATATATATATATATGGGTATGGTCTAGTGGTGGCTCATTGTTAAGGTGTTGCACTGCTAACCCGAAGATTATGTGTTTGATTTTCCACTGCAGGGGGCCCCTGGGCCACCCATTAATACCCTCTGGTGCTTAAACCCCAAACCCCAATTATTCAGTTGTATAAATGAGATAAATGTAAGTTGCTCTGAAAAAAGGGTGTCTGACAAATGCTGTGAATGTAAATATATATATATATATATATATATATATATATATATATATATAAATTAAATGTATCTTCTTTTCGAAATAAAGAATGTGACTTTTTTCATACAAAAAACTACAGTAAATATTATTGTATCCAGAAACGTGGTATTGTATTGATTTCTGAATTGAGTAGCATTTCCATGCCACTCGCAGGCTATAGTTTCATTCAAATAGCACCCTGTGCTCCGAATTCAGCTTTCACAGACTACTTTAAAGAGAACCAATGTTAAAGAGGGAAGTCTTGACAGTCGACAGCAGAGTTAACAGAAAATGGGCTATTTAAACCCGCATGTGCCGTCGAGAGGCTTACCTAACGCCGCTGTGGCTCAGTTTTTTGAGTGCTGAAAGAGATCAGTAGTGGCACACACTCTTGTGGGCTCCTGATAATAGAACACTTTTATGAAGGGTTTTTTATTCACTGGAACTGAGACTTTATGTCTGAGCCTGTTGCTGAAATTATTGCTGTCCTTTTTTTCATTGCTATTATTACTATACTATTACACTATTATTACTATTGTGTTCAATATCTCAAACATTTCCTATCCATTTCATATTCAGTGGATGATCTTATGTTTTTCAAATTCTTATTTGTAAAGATTTAAATATGACTTACAGGCTGAAGCTCTGACTTTGTTCATTTATAGCAGGTGGAATGTTTTTCCGCGCAATGAAGAACTCAAATAGCAACTCAAATATCACTGTTAAAGCAACACACTATGTATTTTTTTGATATTTAATAATGTCTTGACAATTATTTCAGTGCTTATACAGATCAGTGCTCTTAACCTGATCAGCCTCCTAAAGGCTATATCCACATACTGAAAGTTTTCTGATTGGGTCTGTACACACAGCCCCTTCTCTCCCCTACCAGTGCAACCTGCATTATGGAACAAGTCACTTATTTTACTGGTAGCCTGGTGGAGTTAGTCAACAGCTAACTATTAGACAAAACAATTTAATATAAAATAGGTTAATATGCAAGCCTTTGGTTGTAGGGTTTGGGTGTAGGAGTTTCATCTGCAAAAGTGCACCTTGAAGAGCTGCTTTAAGTAGATCATCAACAAGAGCTGATGTATCAGCCCGCCACTGGTTAAAAGAGATTTAGCTTAATTATCTAAAAAAAAAAATCTTGACATAATCCTCAACATTGCTCTTCTTAATAATTTTATTGGTGTTGTCATTTTTTATTCCCCCCCCCCCCCCCCCCCCCCCATTTCTCTTTGCCAAGCTGTACATGCCGCTCCTGAGCCCCTGGATAATGCATAATGTTAATGTATATTTACAAAAAAAATTAAATTGTTTGTCTGTAAAAATGCTTTGGAAGATGTCTATTGTTGAAAATGTTAAATTTAAAATTAATTAGATCTACACTTGCCATATTAGCGTACATTTACAGCATTTGGCAGACGCTCTTATCCAGAGGGACTTTTATCTCATTTATACAACTGAGCAATTAGGGGTTAAGGGCCTTGCTTAGGGGCCCAACAGTCATGGCTTGGTGGAGCTGGAAATCGAATCCACAGTCTTCGGGTTGGTAGTCCAACACCTTAACCATGAGCCACCACTTCCCCACGATACACACATATAGATAACACACCAACCCTTTCCGATGTGATGTGATTTACATAGAATGTTATAAATGTTTTGTTAGGAAATAGGGTTTTTTTTACAGATGCTTCTATTTGGTATGTTTTTGTCCAAATCAAGTTTTTTTTGTCCAACTCAGCAGATATCTGATAACTTTAATCTAAGGTCACATTTTAATACCTGCTGTGTGTTAAAGTTAACCTCAGATTTGTGTTTTTTACTGACAGAAGCAGAACCCAACATTTTATTTTTGCTGTCATTATTTATGTTATCCTCATGTTAATGTTCTTTTCTGCTCAATGCATTTTTTAAAAGAAAATTGGGGTAAAATTACTAAAATCTTTCTGCCACTTTAAGCCAGATTTGTTCATTTTTCCCCTTTTATCAACAACGCATTTCCACCCACAGCTTTGTCACCCACTGGATGTTTTGCTTTTAGCACCATTCTGTGTAAACGCTAGAGATGTGTGAGGTGTGTGATCAGTAATCTCTAAAATACTCAAACCAGCCCATCTGGCAACCCACAAAGATGCCACACAGTTAAGGTCACAGAGATCACACACATTTTTTTCGTCGATGTTTCGCACTGCATCGCTACATATCTGCATAAATAATCAGCTATGCAGGTGTTATACTTAGACACTAGTTTATTTAGTGGCTATCTAATTAAATATCATATCAACTGTTTCCTAAAGACGGTGTACACTGTGTTCATATGGTATGCAGGCTCTTAATCAGCTCTGATTCAAATATTTATTTTTATTATGCAAATAACAGCAGTCATTTGGACTCGTTAACAAAACGCCTACAGGCTTGGATTGTTTTTGACGTTATAAATACCTAGCTGTAAACAGAAATGTTTAGATTCAGATAAATAAATGTCTGGCCCGAATTATAACAGGATTTAATTAATAAAATTATAAAATAAGCTTGGTTAATTGTATCTATGTTATTGAATTTAATGTACTTAAATGCAAAAGTAAGTAATGGAAAGAAAAATGAAATAAATCAATAATCAGTTGACTTTAAAAATACAGCATTTTTATAAACTTAAAAATACTACGTAAAATAGTTAGTAAAATTAGTAAAATACTACTATTAATAAATAATATTATAATAAGGTATTTATAAATAAATACATTCATTCATTCATTTTCTATACCCGCTTATTCCCTTATTCCCTCCAGCAATTAATCTGCTGGAGTCTATCCCAGCTGCCTCTGCAAGGGCGAAAGGCAGGAGGGGTACACCCTGGACAGGTCGCCAGTCCATCACAGGGCTACACACACACACACTCACTCACTCCTATGGGCAATTTAGAATCACCAATCAACCTAACATACATGTTTTTGGACTGTGGGAGGAAACCGGAGAACCCGGAGTAAACCCACGCAAGCATGGGGAGAACATGCAAACGCCACACAGAAAGACCCCTGGCCGGGAATTGCCCTTGCTGTGAGGCAACAGTGCTAACCACTAAGCCACCGTGCTGCCCCTAAATTAATTATAATAAATAATTATAATGCTAATAGTAATATAAAAAATAAAAACAGAAATGGACCAAAAACATCAACTACAAAACTTTTAACAGGTAGCTATAGATTATTATTTTCGCATATTACTATTAGCATTATAATTATTTATTATAATTAATTTAGGGGCAGCACGGTGGCTTAGTGGTTAGCACTGTTGCCTCACAGCAAGGGCAATTCCCGGCCAGGGGTCTTTCTGTGTTAAAAGTTTTGTAGTTGATGTTTTTGGTCCATTTCTGTTTTTTTTATTTTTTATAATTGTTTTTAATTCTCTTATTTATTTATTTATTTATTTATTTATTTATTTATTCCTTTTTTTGTAAAAGTTACCATAATTAACAAGTTTGTCATGTTGTGAAAAAAAAAAATCAGTATAGAATGTTAAAAAGAGTCAAAACGGTTTTTAAGTATATTTACACAGTTGTATGGTGTTTAAAGCGGTGCTTTTAAAATAATTTTAATCAGCTAAAATTGTAAATACAACAACTAATTTTAATGTGTAAATTCTATTTTCCTGTCTATGACATCTAAGCAGAAATTTATTCATTTATTTACAATCTAGTCTATGATTAAAGCTTAAATCTGTATACACTCATCTATAATATAATTTCTTACACTGTTGCGACCTCTTTTCCAGATCCAGACAGTAAGTAATGCAGGAGTTTAATCTCATGTGCTTTATGAGAACGTATTTCACGAGCATAAGCCGCCGCATTGCTATACATCACCGTGACATTATGACATGGACTGAAGTGAGAGAGAAAATATAACCTGTTGTGTGTGCCACAGAAAATGATCTATACAGTCTTAGAAAAAATTATTTATCACTTTCATAATTAAAGCCAGTATCTCAGTGGACAGTGTGTCATATGATGATTAATCAAGTGCCATTATAAAGTCTCTGGTCTCCAAAATCCAAGCAGCAGGTGGTGCTCATTCCAGCTTAAACACATCTTCCAGCGGTCCAGGTTTCATTTAGTATTGAAAAATGAAGAAGAGGTGGTTTTAAATATACATAAATACAAACATAAATATATTAAGGTGTACCCCAAGTACTGGTATTTGGGTTTGCTGTTTTTGTTGTGCTGTAGTAGAGGAAATTATTCCATTTTTAAATTTCATTTAAATGCTTTGGTCTCGCAGCTGAAAACACATGAATCCATAGGATAACTTGACAGGAAAATTCTTTTACCCAAACTGTAAAATGTATCAAGCTGATTCCTGCTGTCATGATTTAACCAATAAACACAGTTAACCCATAATACTAATAATTAATAATATTAATAAGCAGGAATGAGGTAGATCAGTGGTCAAGGTTTTAAACTTCTAATCGGAAGACTATGGGTTCGATTCCCAGAGCCACCAAACAAGACATTTAACCCTTAAGTGCTCAGAAGCATAAAATGAATAAATGTAAGTCATTCTGCATAAAATTCCCTATAAGATGAGAGAATTTTATTATTAAGGAAATTATTTTTTTCCCTTTACTGCTTACAAGGGAAATAAATATACATTTTTTAAAAATCCAAATATGCTCTAAAGTATATAAAGTATACAAAAGTGTTTAGACACAGTAGAGAGTTTCGTCACCAGTTACTAGGGGATGACAGAGTACTGAACTGAAATCAATGAACAGATTTCTGGCATATGTGTCCTTTTTATCCAGATGTGAGAGAACAGAGTGCAGGGTGTAGGACATATCGTTGTCAGTGGAGCGGTTGGTGCCGTATGCAAATTGAAATGGGTCCAGTGAGATGGGGAGGCGAAAAACATATTGACATTGAAGGATTTTTTTACATAATCTGATATTGTACATTGTAAAATATTACACATGGTATGACATGGTATAGTATGTGT
This sequence comes from Bagarius yarrelli, assembly GCA_005784505.1. NCBI lineage: Eukaryota > Metazoa > Chordata > Actinopteri > Siluriformes > Sisoridae > Bagarius > Bagarius yarrelli. Next base: position 356,295 of record VCAZ01000003.1, on the reverse strand, counting down.
TTACTTATTGTAATGATAGTGAAATGGAGATAACGCAGTGATAGTGTCAGTGCTCCCTACTGAAAGGGGACGAGTTATAAAGTTTAATAGCCACTGGCAGGGGTTTTTGGGCTAATACAGCTCATTATTTTGTCTGTTTGGCCAATAAAACTCTTATCAGCCTTTTTTTTTTTTTTTTTTTAACTAAATTAGTTAGTGGCGCTGTGGTCTGTCTGTTTTTTTTTTTTTCCAGACAGACCGTCCCGTGATTCATTTAATCAGCAGACCATTGGTACTTTCATTATTGACATTGGGCTGAACCAACTAGATCTTTAAACAACTCTCTGTTTGGGCTCTGTGAGAGCTGCCCCATCAGTGTGTATCTGTCCAAACATCAGAGAGAGATAAAAAAAAACGCAAGAAAGGCACAAAGAAATTGTGCAAATAAAACAGGCCCTTCAAGCGTGCGCAAAAATAGGTGGTATTTCTGATTGAATGTAGTCGGCCGGTCTGATGATCAGAAGATCATGGGTTTAATTAGTTGGACCACTAAGGTTATTAATATAATATAACTAAAAAATATAAGTTGCTCTGGATAAGGGCATCTGTTATATACCCGAAATTGTATGTAAATGTATGTTTTGCATAGAAATGTCCCAACATTTTTTATATTTACATTTACAGCATTTGGCAGATGCTCTTATCCAGAACGACTTACATGTATCTCTTCTATACAACTGAGCAATTGGGGGTTAAAGAGCCTTGCTCAGGGACCCAGCAGTGGTGGTTTGGTAGTGCTGGAAATCAAACCCACAATCTTTGGGTTGGTAGTCCGACACCTTAACCATGAGCCACCACTTTCCCCAGACATGGTGTGTTCTGGTTGGTGTGGCAGACCACTCATGTCCAAAGAGCCCTGACTCTGACTCAACCCCACTAAACACTGACAGACTACAGCCCAGACCTCCTCTGTCTCTGACCTAATTAATGCTCTTTAGGCTGCATGAACACACAACCTAACAGCTTCAAACTCTTATAGAGAACCTTCTTTGACAGATGATGTGGTTAACACTGATTATATCTCACTATGGCATCTGTTAATGGGTGGGATATATTAGTCAGCAAGTGACCGTTGTGTCCTTAAAAGGGCAGGTCCCAACAATAGACATGTGAGTATCAGAACTGGATCACAGAGCAAGAGAAGAAGGTGGCCTTGTCTGATGAATCATGCTTTTATTTTGCATCACAGGGATGGCTGGGTGTGTGAGAGAAACACATGGCACCAGGATGCATTATGGGAATGCCTCGACGGGTCAGAGCTGTTTTGACACATTATTGTTATGCCTCATTGGTGTATAACTGTCAGTGGTAGCCTAAATGAATCCCTTTATTAGTGGTGGGCTCAGTTTTCTAGCCTTCTATACTATTAAAATGTTTCTGTTTAGTTTATTATGAAGACCGCCTGTGGTGCTGTTGCACCTGGTTTCACAATAATATGCTTTAAGATATTTGTCACCTGCAAATAATCAGATGTGAATGACAAAAATTAAAACTTATATTGATTTTTTTTTATCTTTGTAAGACAGGGGGATTAGCCCTGAAGCTAATATAGCAGCTGCTTCTGATAAGTAGATACACATTTATTTATCCTTTTTTACAGCGAGGGAAACTCTTTAGTACACAGTTTCTCAGTAACATGATGGGCTTCCTATTAAATTTAGGGAAAAGTAATAGGACAACTAATTATATCTGTAATTCCAAAAGTGGTGGGTTTGATGGCAAGTCTGCACCCACCACCTTTCTGGTGTAAGTTTCGAATGATGCACCTACAAACTGTTGGTAGAACTTTCGCTGTATATTGTACACCAAATTGAGAGCTCTTCATAATTTCAAAGTTGTCAAATATGTGGTTGGATTTTACAGGATGTGGGTCACATTTTGTAGCCATCTGTCACGATGCCCGAAAAACTCCATAGTCATGGAAGAAAAACGCAGGTGTTTTTACAACTAAAACAATAAACACTCAGAATTGGTTAAATGTTGAAGTTTCAAGTACCATTGACAGATGATGTGATCAACACTGATTATATTTCATTATCTCACTGGCACCTGTTAATGGGTGGGATATATTAGGCAGCAAGTGACCGTTGTGTCCTTAAATGGGCAAGTGCCAACAAATGGACATGTCAGTATCAGAACTGAACCACAGAGCAAGAGAAGAAGGTGGCCTTGTCTGACAAATCACGCTTTTATTTTGCATCACAGGGATGGCTGGGTGTGTGCGAGAAACACATGGCACCAGATTGCCTCGACAGGTCAAAGCTTCCATAGCCATGGAAGAAAAACGCAGGTGTTTTTACAACTGGGACAATAAACACTCAGAATTGGTTAAATGTTGAAATTTCCAATTGATACAAAATTTACATCAGTAAACACATTTAGAGCACCAGTCTGTTTTTGTAGGGACATCAACAATATGTAAAGTTCAACTAAAAGGTACAGTGACCGGTTGGTTTAAATGTCAGTCAGACATACTATTGGGTGGTTCTTGGTTATAAAAAGCTGCTAACGATAGTCCATACCTTCAACTTTCTCCCTCAAACATTTCATCAAAGAAACAATTAACACTCAAGGAACCCAGTTATGAATACCACAGAAACACATGCCACTGAATCTAATCTGAGGTTCACTGTCATCAGCAAACTTAACAATGAGGTTGGATTCCATCTATGGTATGCAGTTGTGGGTGAGCAGCGTAAACAGCAGTGGACCGAGCACACAGCCTTGAGTTGGGGCCATGTTTTATGTCATGGTGCCTGATGCTCTGCTGCCACTGTGCACTGACAGCAGTCTCTCTCTGTCAGGAAGGCAAGAATCCAGTTACAAAGTGAAGTGTTTAGGCACAGCAGAGAGTTTCATCACCAGTTGCTTGAGTTGAATACTGAAATCGATGAACAGAATTCTGGCATATGTGTCCTTTGTATTTAGATCTGAGAGAACAGAATGCAGGTTGTAGGAGATATCAATGTCAGTGTAGCGGTTGGTGCTGTATGCAAATTTCAGTGGGTGCAGTAAAATGGGCAGAATGGTGTGAATTGACCAGATAAACTTTTATTGTTTAATAGGCTTTATCTCTTCAAAATGAATGCTTATTTGTCTGTCATCCTAAAACAAAACAACCTCAATGATAAAAAACTAACCTATAGGAGGTATTGTTAGGTCTCAGTCAACAGCTCATTCTTCCAACCACTAGAGGGAGCCTTTTCCTGAATACCGCCTTTCTATAGTTACTTCTGTGTCATAGCCTTTATTAGCTTAGCATTAGCACACATACTTTGTAAAGAATTGTCAGTTCTTCTATTATACCGAGCATTCTTTTCTTTCATTTTATTGTATTGTGTTCTGTCTTTCATTGGATTTAGGATTTCTGGTTAGGTTCTGGATGTATTTGCATGGTCGGACTGGTTTTTGACATACTGCCTATTCTTAGATTATGCTTCTGCTACCAATTTGGTTTTGTTTAGTAAATACATTTATAATAATTCTCTAGTTAATACTTGCATTTACTGTGGTCTAAAAAAATGCTGTTACAGACCAACCCCAGCCTCTATTAAAGAAAGAATAACTTTACCTCTTGCCTAAAACAGCACTCTCAGCTCCGTCCTAAACCCAGAATTCTTACAAGAACGACTTCAAGGCCATCGCTAACTTCTACAATGCAAAGTCACAGTTTTATACAAAGTACAAAATCTTAAATAAAGATAAAGCAGCTTTTGTGACAGTATCTGAGCAATCTCTTAGATTTTTTTCCTTTAATACGCTCTGATCTTTGAGTGTGAGTGTTGTAGTTTTCATCAAAGTATAAAGCATTGATTAATGTGATGTCGTTCTTTAATTTTTCGTCTATTAAACTTTTTAACTACAGCTGGCTTTAATGAAAGACGAAAGATTTTGGTGCAGTTCAACACACATATATATAAAAAAAAAACTATATTATTGTAGAGTAAGTTTACTTTTTGGTAAAAGCTCGAGTGTTGTTGAACCTTGCTACAGTAAAAATAGTATAATATAAATATAGTATAGTATCTCTACTATAGTAAACCTAACTAACCCTAACTCATACATTAATAACTATAGTAAATCATCTACATTATATCAAGTTCAGGTTTCAGAAACTTTATTTTTACATGCACTTTATGCTGCTAAGACAATTTACTATTAGTTTTTAGCTCTTGGTTGTTAATGTTTAGTGAAATTTTTGTGTTGTTTTGTGTAGCGCCATGGGGTCCTGGAGAAACATTGTTTAATTTAGGTGTGTACTTCATCTGCTATATATGGTTAAAATGACAATAAAGCTTCTTGAACTTGAGCTTGAACTTATATTATACTGTATGTGTGAAATCCTTCATAGCACTGATCAGAGCAAAAAGTGTATCAATGCAACACATAAACACACACACACACACACACACACACACAAAACCAGTAAAACAAATGACAACATTTTTGTTAAACTTTAGCCGAATCGATGATCTGACATTACTGTTCATTAAAAATTGAAATCTGGCCTTTCATACTGGAACAAACTGTTCACCATTAGTAACTTTTCTAAAATATAGATGGTCAGTTCACTACAGTTCTTTCTATAGTTTGGCGTAAAGTACTGTGAATACTTTAGTAAATAAGATCCAGTTTACCACAGTCTTCTAGTTTATTTAAAGTATTCTACAGTAAATACTCCAGTTTATCACTTTACTAGAGTTAATACTATGATACAGAGTAAACTTTTATATACTACGGTAAATTACATTATAATACATCTTCTTCGAATCATCTGTCTCCACCTAACCCTATTCTCTACATCCTCTTCACTCGCACCCACTAACTTCGTGTACTTGTTTATCCCATCCAAATACCACCTCTTTGGTCTTCCTCTTTGCCTTCTGCCTGGTAGCTTTATTTCTAACATCCTCCTACCAATACATTCACTATCCCTTCTCTGTACATGTCTAAAGCACCTCAATCTGGCTTCCCTGACTTTCTCCTCAAACCATCTAACATGAGCCGTCCCCCTAATGAACTCGGTCCTAATCCTGTCCAACCTCTTCACTCCCACCTAAGCACCTTCAGCTCTGCTACTTCCAGCTCTGCCACCTGTCTCTTCCTCAGCGTCACTGTCTCTAAACCATACATCATAGCTGGTCTCACCACTGTCTCTAAACCATACATCATAGCTGGTCTCACCACTGTCTCTTAACCATACATCATAGCTGGTCTCACCATTGTCTCTAAACCATACATCATAGCTGTCTCACCACTCTCTTGTACACCTTCCCCTTAATTCTAGCTGATATTCTCCTGTCACACTTCACTCCTGACACGTTTCTCCACCCATTCCAACCTGCCTGTACTCGCTTCTTTACCTCTTTTACATCTGGTACATTGCTCTGGGTTTTTAATCCCAAGTACCTAAACTCCTGTATCTTTTTTTTACCTCTTCACTCTGAAATCTCATTGTTCCACTTTCCTCCCTTTCATTCAAAATATTTTAATACATCTTACTGTAGCAAAAACCAAAGTAAACTATTTTTAATGTGGGAATACGGAATAAAAAATGTCCTACGGCTGCTTCTGGGTCATGTTTTTATTCTTTTAATATTTTTTTGCATCCTATGAAGTGTTTTGCAGCATTACCATCACGAGTTAGCATAATTAGAAATTATGCTGGTTTGTGTTTCATGTCAGTTTGTGTATTTGCTTCTTTCAGTCTTTCTTCTTTGCAGGATTTCCTATGTGTTCTTCTGGGTAACTAGTTATTTTTTAATAAATGTTTATTGTAATAACCCTATGTGCCTGACTACTTTCTTATTTTGTTTTGCTTGTTGCCCACAGTGTGCTACTTTTGCTCTTCTGGAGGCCATAGACTCTTTTTACGACACCTACATATTTCTCTTACTGCTGTCGTGCCCTGTTTTCTAACCCCAAACCTTTCTTAATTTATCATACCCATCTTAATCTTCTATTCTTGCCATCTTAGAAAACAAAGGCTGCTTTTCTACTTATGATGCCTGAGCTTTTCTATTTCAGGCTACCTTGTTAGTTACAATTTTCTTCACCCATATCTTGTTTCGTACAATTCTCCAGTTCTGCGTTGTTACATCATGCTATGATGCCCTTTCTATTCATTATTATGCAATTCCAATTCCCTTTAACATATACTTTCACATTTTCCTGGCGCTATCATCATTTTAATCATTAAATTATCTTACATTAACGGCGTAGATTGGACATAGATCACAATTAAAACTATCATCAACACCAACATTGCCATATTGATAGCTACAGGGTTCTTCTCTAGTCCTGCTGCTGAAGATCTTTTATTTCCAGCCCAGGGAGACATCAACACTCCAAAATCCTGGGGCAAAAAAACTTTTTGAATTTAAGAACAACTTTTTATCTTATAAAGAAGTGAAGCTTTAGAAAAAGAGGTGGATTCATTTGCCAATGTATTTTAAGAAATTTATTTAACTGGTTCAGATAGGGGCTGCACGGATACTTGGTGGTTAGCACTGTTGCCTCACAGCAACAAGACCGGGGTTCGATTACCAGGCAGGGGTCTTTCTGTGTGGAGTTTGCATGTTCTCCTGGTGCTTGCGTGGGTTTACTCGGGTACTCCTGTTTCCTCCCACAGTCCAATTACATGTATGTTAGCGGGATTGGTGATTCTTAATTGGACATAGGCAATTAGACTGGCAACCTGTCCAGTGTGTACCTCTTCTGCCTTTTGCCCTTTCAGAGATGGCTGGGATAGAGTCTAAATAAGCATGATAGAAGATGAATAAATGAAGGATTCAGAAAGCAGAATGCCAATAAAAATGTTTCAATGCTAGTAGTAGAAATACATATTCAGTAAATAGACAGCTAATCTGTTTAGTTAAATCACCCCCTTCCAGCTGGATTAAAGGTGGAAATGTTTATTTTAACCAATCCTGAACTTTCCGTTATTGCCCTAAAGGTTTATAACTTGTCTGTCTTGCTCCCGTTGCTTTGGTAGGGCTGTTCTGACTGTCATGGTGGTCACAGGTTCCCTTTTCTCTCCTTATACTCCATCATCCTGGTAGCAACAGGATCCTTTTCTATTCTAATATTTAGAATCTCCTATAAATTGTCTTTGTCCGCAATTCTGCAGACCTCACAAAGCTTCTGCTCTTTCTCTGGTGCCTAGAGAATGATTTATCTTCTTTTTCAAAACTTTCTGCCTTAAACCCAACCAGGACTTGCTACCATTTTCTTGATAAACTGCAGACAACCAAGCATCTTATGCTGTGTACTGATTAAAGTGATTACTATGATATTGTTACTTAAGATGATGTCCTTATTCCTGTAGAGTTTATATACTTTCAGAATTTAAAGAGAAAGTTTCTTCTTCTTATCGCTGCCGCCATCACCTACGATATACCTAGTAGCACTAACCGTAATGTCCGATGGTCTGCTTCATGTTATTTACTACCAACATCAGAAAGTTTCTACTATATTCTAATTGATCTGTGACGCGGGTTCAAGAGAATCAGAAATAAAAAGTTGTTTTAGTGTTAAAGTATGTGCACTTTTTGGCTGTCTGCCAGTTAAAGCCACAAATCCTGCTACTGATCCGATGAACAAACTACTTTTTGACCTTTCCCCAGAACCATGTGCTACACAATTATCTTACAAGCTTGCACTCTGTCGCACAAGATTGATGAGTTCACAAATAATAGGTCTCCGCTCTCATTTGCATCTATTGATTAAATGTCAGCCATTAAAGGCAGCAGGTTAAATTATCACAGCCACTAAGAAGAAATCTCAAGCGATCAACTTGAGATTTTTCTTTTGAGTCAAACTTAATATAAAGTAGCTGTTTATGAAAGAAGAACTGTTTGATAAGGGATAAACATGCAAGTCATGCAGCTACACACGTCCGTAAGAGTTTCACCTGCTTTTTTTCCGGCTGGATGTTAAAATTGCAGAAGTTTTTTTAACAGTCTGGAATGAAAATCTTCGGTAAATGTGCCTGATTTAGAGAGTCTTAGCAGAAGGCACGTATGCCTGACAAATGTTAGCATTAAGAGCTGTTATTCAGAGTGGACACTTCTGGAAAAGGCTGATTTGTGCAAAGGGACTAGACAGCCATGCAGACGGCAAGTCGAATTTAAGAGCTAATATACATTTACATATATGGCAGATGTCCTTATCCACATTTATCTTGTTTATACAACTGTGCAATTGGGGCCTTGCTCAGGGACCCAATGGTGGAAACTTGGTGGTGCTGAAAATCGAACCCAAACCTTTCAAATATCAGTCCAACACTTAACCACTGAGCCACCATTTTGCCCCCATTGGGCTTCAGATTTATCTTTTAAGTAAACGTCTTACATTCCACGGCGAAAAATTATTACTTAGAAATAGAAACCTATAATCAAAAGAATACAAATTATTAAACCTGTTTTTTATTTTAATTATTTACATCCTAGATATTATATATTAATTAACATGCTAGTGCCCTTTAGTGTGCATCGTGCGCACTGTAAATTTAGCGCTTATGCTACATGTGAAATTTGTGTGTGTTTCTGTGTTAAGCTGCATTGTGTATCTACCGCCACTGCTCAGATTACTAATTATCTCAGAGAACCCTCAGCTCCCTAGGGGCCTGCTGTTGCCTGGGATCTGTCTATCGAACCCTCCTGCCCCTGCACCAACAGCTAGGCTAATAACGATTCATGCAGCTGCCAATCGTACCCTCCAGCTCCATCAATATCCCACGATGCCAAATAACCGCAATTAAGAGAGAGATGTTAGTGACGGCAATGCGGGTCAGACATTTCCACCTTGCATCCTGCTGACTTTACTCACCTGCGTCTCTGGAAAACACTGGACTGTAACTAATATTACCGTAACATTGGATGCGAATAGTGGAGGATTAATTTTTTTTTGCTTAATTAAGACAAATATCATTATCTGTCTCTAAAGCAATACCCAGAACGGATGTTGCTCACACTGATGCCCTACTTTAGTGCACTTTTATACAGCACTCAGGTGATTGAGCATATTTATATTCACTATATAGCAACGATGATGCATTAGTCGGCCTCAGAGGATCTGTAATGCTAATGGGACATATGGAGAACACGTAGAGCCTCATTCTTTTATCTGGACAGTTCCAGGTTATGGTTCAGTGCTGGTTGGATTATTTATTTATTTACACAGAGTATTAAATAGTTTCAATGAGAGTAAAATAATTATTTTACAGAAACTTTATGCTAATGAGTGCTTTCATAAACTCATCACATATTACAAAATAATCACATTGCAGATTTCTTACAGACTAACTTATGACTGAGGCTCTCGTGGTACTTCATTAAACCGGACTGGATGTGTGTGTGTGTGTGTGTGTGTGTGTGTATATCTCTGTGGAAAGATTTTAATCCTCTTTATAAGCTCCCTGTTACTTTACATGTGCTGTACCGTATTCTTGTACATTTACATTTACATTTATGCTGCATGTAGTAGTCAGTTGTAGTTAGTAATTATACACCGAGACTATTTTTACCGCTGTTTATAGTAGATATAACTGCATATCTGGCAATCCAGCTTGCATACAGTTCTTATATCTCAATGCATTAGTAAAATAACACATCATTCTGATTTAATTTATGTTCTAATTTTATTTATTTAGTTCATTATTAAAGAAAAGCAATTGTTTGTGTCCAGTCTAAATTTTATACTTCATGAATTCTATTAATAAAATCTAATTATTTATACTAGTCACTGGTCGCAATGGATGGATTTCTGCATGTCGCCTTACAATTATTCATGGCGCAGGTGCAGCTATGAGCTGTACAGACATCAGTACAGTAATAATAATAATAATTATAATTACAGTAAGAATAATAAAAAAAGATTTTCTTATTATTGATGCTGTTACTACAGCTTATAATTATTTAATAATAAATATTTACTTTTACATATATATTTACTAAAATAATATATAGATTATTAATATTGTTAATATTATTATTATTATTATTATTATTATTATTATTATCATTAGTAGTAGTAGTAGTAATAATGCTGTTATTATTACTTATTATTGTTATCATTATTATTTGTTATTATTATTATTATTATTATTTTTATTATTATTATTATTTATTATTATTATAATTAGTAGTATTAGTTGTAGAGGTATATATTTATATATTATATAATAATTAGTAGTGGTGATTTGTTGTTAATACATTTTATATTACATTAATATTAACTAATAAATGAATATCCATGTTTAAATATACACCATATTAAGATGCAGAAAAAGAACTTATTTATTATGTATTAATTATCATCACCATCATCATTATTTTTTTACAAATTATAATTGTGCAAGTGATAAACAGCTTATGCCATTTAAAGAATCAGTCCTAAAAAAGTTCACACTTTATTAAGTCAAATCAACAGTCTTTAAATAGAACAAATAAATGAAATAAGACATAATCCACAGCACTGTTCTGTTTAATAATAAACGGTGTTATTTTCACATTCCATCGTGTTGTTTTATATCAGCCAGTCTGGAAATAGTCCTGCTGTTGCTGTGGTTTAAACTTAAATTTCACTTGTTAATTTCATGTTTTTTTTCCCTAAATTGCCTAAAATACAAAATGCAAATGACCTCAACTGAATATTTCTGAATAAATTCTAATATTAATTACAAATTCATGTTAGTTATAAATTCTAAATATTAACTGGTTAAAAAAAATGTCCATATTCAAATGTATACCAGATAAAAAAGCTGATGATGATGATGATAAAGAAAAAGTAAAAGAAGAAAAAGAGGAGAAAAGATAATGCATCTAATAATGAATATTGTTGTTGCTAAATCTTTAAATATTAATTGTTAAATGTACATCAGACAAAAATGTATTATTATTAATAATAATAATAATGGTCTTTCTCGCCTAATACATGAATTGTGTTTTTATTCTGTTCTATATATATTTTTCTGCAGACTGTATTAATTTATTCAGGATTCTGTTTTTATGCTGTATTTTTAATTTTTTAATTTATAATTGTGCACATTATTATTTTAATACACTTTAATCTTCAAACACACATCCCTATCCTGATGACAACATTATGCAAATGCACTGACCGCTCGGCGTTATTCATTTCGGAAAAGAGACAGATGTGGATTTAGCTTCGTAATCTCAAAGGAAATGACGGAACGCTAGACAGACGCTGTAAATGTTAGCTGGTGTCTTAAAGCTGAACAAGATGTCAGTTAATCTGTGAAGAAAATCCAAATTTACTAAACGTTGTCTTAGAAGCTGCAAATGCAATTTTATAAATAAACTGAAAGAGAAATATACATCCATACATAAACATATATACAGTATATACACACCCCATTGATTATGTAGTTCTTCATTACATTGTTTTACTTATAAAACAAAAGATTTCAACAAAAATGTGCATTCTGATTGAGGAAAAAGTTAGTACACCCTACCCCGTATTAGTATTACCCACTTAGTCTGAAATAACTTCATTGCCCCACTACTTAATGCATAATTTTACACACTGTTACATGCCACAATCTAGTGAAAAGTATTTCCAGAAGTGTGAAGGGTTTTTTTTTAAAGAAGAAAGAGTAAAACAACTTCTGTAATAGGATGCTGAAAAAACAACAGAAGAATGCGATGGTCAGGTGGTCTAATAGTTTTGTTCCTATCATTTATATACACCATATGTATACATCCAGAATATTTTACAGATAATTCTATTTTTAGATATAGTTTACAGACAGTTGGACAATAGATTGTACTGGTGTACTGTAGATGTGACATGTTTAAATTGCTGCTGTCCTTATACAAATGCTCCGTGGAGAGTATTATCACATTACAACATCCTTTTGTGGTGTAAAAGCTGCACTATGCCTGATAAAGATGCTCTGGTGAGAGTAAGGAAGTCAGCGCAGAACATTATAAGAACACAGCTTCCCTCACTGACCGACATATATACAGCCAGATGCTGGTGTCTCCTGGCAGGCATAATTCAAGACCGTTCTCATCCAGGAAACATCTTGTTCACATCATTCAGGCCCACACATCCAGTTTAGGTACAGTTTTTACCCAAGTGTAATCAGAGAGCTAAATGTATAAACTTTATAAAGGACTTATAGAAATAAGCAACATTTGTTTTTTTTTACCACCAAGAGTTATTGCAATGACAATTGCCCTACCAATATTACAAGTGATTTTACAAATACTTGAAATGTCTATAAATAACATTATGCAAATAAATAGAGGTGGGAAGTGGTGGCTTAGTGGTTAAGGTGTTGGACTGATACCAGAAAGACCAGAGTTCATTTCCAATCCAACTGCTGGGCCCCTGAGCAAGGCCCTTAACCCCCAGTTGCTTAATTGTATAAAAGAGATAAATAGATATGTATAAATGTAAATGATTTGTATAAATGTCCTGCCCTGGACTGGCGAATTGTCCAGGGTGACCCCTGCCTTTCACCCAATGACAGCTGGAATAGACTCCAGCAGATCCCCCTGACCCTGATTAGAAATAAGTGGGAATAGTTGATGGATAAATGGGTGAAAATGTTTAGAACATCATATTTAACAGCCATTAAAAATAAAAATATATTGCCAAAAGTTTGTGGTCACCTGACCATCAGATTCATATGTGGTTCCTCTTGAAAATGTTGCTACAAATTTGGAAGTGCAGAGTCGTCTAGAATGGTTCTGTATGTTGTAGCATTACATTATTCCTTCACTGGAACTAAAAGACTCCAACACTGTTCCAGCATGACAATAAGCACACAGCCCCTGATCTCCATTAAGAAATGGTGTGTTATGATTGGAAAGCACTTAAAAACTTGAGTGTTCTGCACAAATACCTGAGCTTAACACCACTGAACACCTTTGGAATGAACTGGAACACCAACTGCACCTCATAAATCCTTACCTGATGTTAGTGTCTGATCGCACTAATACTATTGTAGCTGAATGAACCCAAATCTCACATTCAAGCCACAAATTGTAGAAGAACATTTAGTAGAATAGTGGACCACAATCTAACAGCAAAAAGAAAGTAAATCTGGAATAAGATGTTTAAAACCGCATATGATTCTGATGGTCAGGTGACCACAAACTTTTGGCAATATAGTGTAGAATAAATATTTTAGCCATTTTTAATGTAATGCCCCATATTAAATATTGTGAATGGGTGTTTTTGGTTATAGGATTGAATTCAAACTATCATTCTGAAGATGTTGAAGTTTTCTTTGGGAGTGACGAGGTTGGACAAGATTTGGAACGAGTTCATCAGGGGGACGGCTCATGTTAGATGTTTTGAGGAGAACGTCAGGGAAGGCAGATTGAGGTGGTTTGGACATGGACAGAGGAGGGTTGGTGAATATATTGGTAGGAGGATGTTAGCAATGAAGCTACCAGGCAGAAGGTAAAGAAGAAGACCAAAGAGGAGGTATATGGATGGGATAAACGAGGATATGAAGTTAGTGGGTGTGAGTGAAGAGGATGTAGAGAATAGGGTTAGATGGAGACAAATGATTCGCTGTGGCGACCCCTAAAAGGGAACAGCCGAAAGGAGAAGAAGATTCTGAGATCCCAATTTTAATTCCTGACAATTTCACTGCAATTTATGGCTGGATTTTATTAAAGTAAAATCAGCAGTGTTAACAGATCTAGTCGACTGAATTAGACATGAATAATAGCTTTGTTCTTTTTTTATAAAGTGTGTAATTGTAACAGGAAGTCTGGAAACAGTGCCAGAATTGCTGTTTGAATTCTCATTCATGTTTTTTCCCCCACACTGTATGTTTTAAAACAAAATGCAAATGACTTTAACTAAATATTTGTGGCAAACTAATGATGGATTATATTTTAATAATCACTATTTCGTGTGTGTGTGTTACTTTTCAGGGCACCAAATCAAATTGCTTTTGGCTCATTTTGGAGTCAAGCCTGCTGCCTAAATTCCTATGAGTAAAAAACACATCGAAATTTTTTGGGAGATTTTCACAGACAGACAGAGAGACGAAACATGTGCAGAGAAGTAAATAAATAAATAAATAAATAAACCTAGACCTAGTTGTGAACCTTTCCCTATCTCTTCCTTACAGACGCTCCTTAAAATAGCAAATGTCTGAACTCTCTTTAACAGATTTCCTCTGTAATTTGAGAAAAGCTGATTTCTTTCTCTCTCCCTCTTTCTCTTTCTCTCTTTTCCATGGCTAATAAACTCACCAAACCTCGCCCTTTCATCCCAGCATTTGGCATGCAGGAAGTGTGTGGCGCTGATTACTTTTACCCACATTGCCTTTGACCTTCTGTCAGCTAATTACCATAATGTTCATAATGGCAGCCTGAGGAAAATGAGGCACCATCTTCTCTTTTGTGTAATTGTAATTGCGTTCTTAATTTCAGAGGTTAAACATACTGATAGCGTGCGAGAAAAAAAAGGCCTTGGTGGACTGACTTGGAAAAGTGCCTGAAGAAAATTACTTACACAAACGTTGAAACATTGATAGCCGGTCTTTTGAGTGAAGCTCGAGTCTAATAAATGACAATTCAGGCTCATGGTTGCAAAATAGACCAAGGATTTCGTATTCTTGAAATATAATATCTTGTATAAACTTGAATTTATTCAGATGGAATACATGGTGTTGGTATTATTAGCGATTTGGATGATTTATTCAGCTCTCTGTTAGCTATACTATCATTAAATTGAAATAAAAAGTTTGCTCATGATATGTAACACAAATGATAAATCATAAGGAAAAATAACAACTGCTGACCAGTTGATAATCTGCTTCAACCTCTCCAAGGTTAGACGATCACAGATAACAAGACTTTGCCTGGATATCTAAAAGAGAGATAAGGAATATACATTTTATAATCAAATATTGATTTTTTTTCCCCCATCCCATTTAACTGGCATGGCGTCAAATTGACATTGAAAAGTGCTGGGATCACATTTTCTTCCTGAGGCATTCATTGGATATTTTTCCTCAATCATGCAGCAGTGATTTGTCAATAGTTTTGCTTTCAGCATGATTTTATAAAATCTGTATAGAAGTTCATTAGAAATGTTCCAAGTTCAGAGGCTGCGATTTTTCCATACCCAAATTATTATTTCAAATTGAATGTGTGATGTTGTTCCATTGTAATTCTTGTGAATGAAGTTTATAAACATCTACATTTCAGACATTTGGTGGGCAACCTTATCCAGAGTAAGTCAAATTTATCTCTATTCATACAACTAAGCAGTTGGGATTAAGGGGGTTGCTCTGGGACGCAGCAATGGTAGCTTGGTGGGAGGTTCTGGGAATGAAGATCTTTTGATCAGTAGGCCAACACCACTCCACCAAGCCATCAACACCAGGCCATTACTGAGCTACCACTTCCCCCTTCCAAATATACCACTTCGAAATACACGGTACCTGAATATGGCTCCTATTTCTAAAATCATTTTTTCTTACCCTTTTATAAGACATTGTAAGTTGTAATGGAAAACTTTGATATTTAAAACTTCAGAAGAGTTGATATTATATGCCAGCTTGCCGAGGCACGCTGTCGCTTGCGATTATATAGCATCTCTGATTAATACTGTATAATTCATCCATTTCTTTAACATGTAGGATGACAGAGAGAAGCCAAAAGGAAGAACTCTGTATTGGAAAGCTTTGCCCTCCGAAAGCAGACCTCAGCAATGTTCTGTGCTGGAGAAGGATGGGTGTATGGAAGTAGGCTGATTTTGATGCCACCATCAAATTAGCATTTTTAACTGCATCTGTTTATTGCTTTATTTTAGTTGGCACAAATTTAATTCAATTCAATTCAATTCAGTTTTATTTGTATGGCACTTTTTACAATGGTGATTGTCACAAAGCGGCTTTACACAATTGAAGAAATTATGAGACAGACTGAAACAGAAATCAGTTTGTCCCTGATGAGCAAGCCGGGGGCAACGGTAACAAGGAAAAACTCCCTGAGATGAGATAGGAAGAAACCTTGAGAGGATCCAGACTCAACAGGGAACCCATCCTCATTTGGGTGAAAAACAGGTAGCAGGGATTATGTGGTTACATTGTGTGTTTGTGAACAATTTAAATCATTAGTCCTTTAAGAGCAGCTGGAACGTCTTTATGGCGAAGTGGGACGTCCTAGGTCACCCTGGTGATGTATCATCCGCTGGGGCAGGTCACAGGGAAGGGACCCACAGGACCGGGTTGGAGAATGGGTCTGGATCACCGGCAGCTCCGTTGTGGCGTATGTAACTCAACAGTGAGAGAGAAAGAGAGAGAGAGAGAGAGAGAGAGAGGGAAAGGAAGACAAAAAGAAGGAAAACAGTTAAGTGACAATGTAATCACCCGGTTTGGATTGAATCACGCGGTTTGGATTCAATTTATTTATATTTCTATAGCGCTTTAAACACTGGACACTGTTTCAAAGCAGCTTCAGAGGTAAATTGAAAGATTGTTCTTTATAAGTGTGTGACGAATCAGACGGAGAAGGATCCATATTGCAACGAGTGGCTTTATTGAGATAATTCAACAACGTAGTCACAAAACAGGCAGAGTTCGGTAAACAGTAATCCAACAGAAACTTGGCGAGACAAACAACCATAAATGTAAAACGGGCAAAGATCAGACACCGTAAAGACATTAACAAAATTGGATTGCTTGGTATGTAGCATAGCTAACAATTATCGCAATGTGTGTATGTGAGCAACTAGCATATAAAGCTAAACAGGAAGTGCTACCGGAAGAGTGCACGTGAGTCAGTACTCTGGCGATGACACCCTCTGGTGGGTTACAAAGTGTAAGTTAGTCCCTACTAAGCAAGCTGGTTATAATGTTCATGGGTTTCTTGTTTAATGTTTATGTTCTTGTTTAATGTTTGTTTTAAGTTTATGCTTTTGGTTTCCTGTTCTTTGTTTAATTTCTGTTTGGTCTTTGTCATGTGATACTTGTTCCTCTTGTCTTTCTGTCAGGTGATAACTCTTGTCCTTGTGTTGTGTTGTCATTGGTTAGTTTGGTTATGTGTTCCTTATTGTTTGCAGGTGTTCCTTATTAAGCCTTGCGTTTATATAACCCCCTTATAGTGTTATAGGCTTTGTGATTTGTTTTTTTTGTGTAATACTGTGGTGAGTTCCTGGTCTTACTAATGTTCATGTTCCTGTTTCTGCTAATGTTCCTGGCTCTGGATAAGAGGGAGAAAATGGATAGATGAATGGATGGATGGTTATGAATAATATATTTTATAAAATCTTTTCCTTGAGACCTTTTTATTATATATTTTATTAGCTACTAACACCAGTGTCCAAAACTGGTTGGTTACAGTTTGTTAAGCCACTAGGTTTGTTTTTTCTGTATACATTGTTCGCCTAGTTTCTGACCGGCGCCTTTATTTTGACTTTTATCTTGCCTGACATTTAAAGCATTAACCTGCATACTCTTTGTTTTTCAACCATCTAATTGTTGCGTCAAGGACTTTCGAACAGGCAGTAGCTCTCCGCAAGTTTTCAGTCAGGCACGTCCGCAGGCGCAACAAAGCGTGGTTTCAGGCAACGCCGCCATGCCGCCTAATTAGCGTAATGCGAGGCACCTGACCAGGGAAACTAAGCAGTCAAAGTGCGGTAATTTAAGTAGCACCAGGTTTGGGGTGCAGCCCTGGTATAGGCAAAGAAACTAAAATAAAGAAAAGATACAAAAAGACAATAAGAAAGGAAAAAAAAAAAGAAAAGAAAAGAAATAAATAAAAGAGCTTAAAAGAAATTTTTAGAAAAGAATTTTGAGTGTCTTTATTATTTTTAAAAAAGCAAAAAAAATGTACGTTTATTTATAAAATTGTTGAAATGCCGACCCTCGCGACGGTGAAAACAATTCTTACACCCATGTACAAAGCACACACTCCTTTCCTATTTACCATCGTTCCCACCTAGTTATACCTCTCTCTTCCTTCTGGTGCACTTCCCGTGAGTGCATACATAACACTAATACAGTGTTTGTTTGTTTTGTTTTTTACCAGCAGTGAAGCCTTTTTTTAAAATGAAAATTCAATTAATGAATAATTGATTTATTAACCTAAATAATCCATTTACCCAAAAATATATATATTTTTTTTATATTAGAAATTCTATCTGGCTTAATTCTGAGGGGGAAAACATTTAATTCATTGAGTCAGCGTTTTGATTTATTGACTTAAACCTTTTGTCCCAGTGTTGAGGTAAGGCGGTTTCAATTAATCAAAAAGCTGACTCAATTTATCAAAATATTAGATTCTATTTAGTTTCAGTTCTGTATAAAAAAGGACACAATGACTAACCCTATACTGTTATTTATCTATTCTTTTCTTGGGTAAAATTCATCCTTCTTTAGGAAATGTAACATGATCCATGTTGTTTTGGATTTTTCAATTCTCTAGTATGTCAGCCTAGTGGGTTTAAAATAAATTATCACCCTTGCTTTAGGATGCAGTGGATTATAGAATTACCTCTGGTGTGTTTATTTAGTGGACTTAGTGTCTAAAATAATAGAAACTGATTTGTCCAACTTCGCAAGTGATGACACTAACACACCCATGGCAATGGATCTTGAATGCAGCATGGTCTCTGATAGCTTCTCGAGTTTCAGTTCCTCACTCTGTTGGGTTCCCAGGGTGAGTGGGTTGTGTCATTGATAGGTTCCACCTGTGTGAGTTATTGGCTCGGTTTGGTTCATTTCGATTTTTGCTAGTCAGGGCTCAGCGCACACATCCACCTGGCATGCACACTGCACACAATGCCTAAAGGGAAACCATTTTTATTTATGCAAAAATATCAGCAAATATATATACATAATAAATTGATATTTTCAATTGTTTTTATCAAGCTAGCTTGCTAGAATTGTATAGAAATGGATAGATACCTTGTTGAAAAGAAATATCAGATCCAGAAAAAGCAACACACATTTGTTGGATGCATGTTAAGTTCAGAATGATGTTTTCCTACTATTTATTTGTACAATATTTGGCCAAAATATTATAGACACCTTTCTAACACACCTATACCTGTGTTAATATTATTAATTCAATTAAATTAAAAAGCCCAAACACTGCTTCCAGCATGACAATGTCCCTGTTCACAAATCCCCTGATCTCCATGAAGACATGCTGTGTTCTGGATGAAGTGGAAGAACTCAAGTGTCCTGCACAGAACCCTGACTCTGACTTAATCCCACTGAACCCTTTTGGGATGAACTGGAACATAGACCGAATCCCAGACATTATCAACAATCATTAGTGTCTAATCTTATTCATGGCTAGTGAAAAGCATTTCCAGAGATTATTGTAGGGTTGAAAGTGGTAGCTCAGTGGTTAAGGTATTAGACATTGGTTAAGGTATTGAGCGGGTTCAATTCCCAGCACAACCAAGTTGCTGCTTTTGGGCCCCTAAGCAGGGCTCTTAATCCCCAATTTCTCGGTTGTATAAAATAGATAAATGTAAGTTTCTCTGGATTAGGGTGTTACATAAGTGTCATATGAGAGATGTGATATGTTTGAGACTTTCATTGATGCAAAATTAACACATACAGTAATAACTTAAAATTAAATTTAGTGTTGGAAATGTTATATTTGTTGTATGTTTTAGCATACTAACAACTAAAATCAATAAATCACTAATGGGTTTTTTTTTTCAGGATGAAATTTCAATCGAACCCTAGACTGAAGAATTCTAATGGAAAGTTTCCACAAATGGTATCATTTAAGTATTTTTCGCATTTTATCAACCTGTTTTGATTTTTTAAGTGTGAGGGCTGGTTTTCAGTATCAGGTTTTTTATTGTCCGTTCGAGAAATGCAGATATGGAACTGAAAAACTGAATACTGGTGGGTAATTAGAAATCATCAAATTGTGTGACATGCGTGCCGAGTTAGACAATTGGTTTACATTACAATCTATTTTAAGTTGCCTGGTAAATAAGGAAATCGGTATAGTCAGCTCTCGTCTTAATTATGGAAGTTTTATTTTCGAACTAAACAAAAATAACAAGAAAGAATAGATAGATAAGAAATTTTATAACCATAACATGCATTTCCCATAATTCTGGACGATTTTTTTTACTTCCTGTTTCTTCTTTTATGATTGTGGCCGAAGTTTAGTGCTGTTTTTTATTGCTTGACTTTTGAAACCAAAGCAAAAGAAGCATGACATACTGCATATGTTTTCCAACCTAGCTTACAAAAATAACACACATAAACTGGCATATGAAAATTGCTCAAACGATTGGTTCAGAAAATCTTCTGTGATATATCACATAGTGGTGGTGTTTTAAATGGTTAAGGTGCTTAATTGCTGATCTGAAGACCAGAAACACCTGGGTTCAAGCCCCACCACCAGCAAGCCAACTACTGTTGGATCCTTGAGCAAGACCCTTAACCCTTCCTGCTCCAGATGGCGCTGTATCGTAGCTGACCCTGCGCTCTGACCCCAACTTACTAAGATGTTAAAAAGTATATGTGACAAAATAAAGGCATTGACATTACAATCTGAGTATAACCAGTCCCTGAGCCGGTTTTAAGGCCAAGACTAAAGTATTTGTTCCAATTGTACAAAAAACTTCAGTTTTAGACGCTTAACGAAAACTAGCTAGTTTAGATACCTCAAGTCATCTAAACTCATCAGGGCAATCAGGATTAATGAACTGTTTATATGTCATAGAGTTTATTTTTATAGCAATGTCAGGAGCCACTTGATTGGCAGTCTTTACCAATCAGAAAACCCTACGACATTGATAGTAATCTCTTTAATAAGCTTTCATTAATGCATCACAGTATATCAGAAAAGAATTAGCTTCGACATTAAGACTGCTTAATCATGGGAAAACACTTAAATATCTGTTTAAACTTTAACATAGATTAATTAGCACCGCTGACGAGAAATATCTTGATTTGTTTTTCTTGTACAAGCACATGCACATGTTCTACTTTGAAGGCGGTAATTTAAATTCTTAGGCCGCTCTTGTGCTGTCATTATGAGAAACAAGGCTGTAATCAAACACTAAGACAGGCTCTAATTACCAAACACCCCCTTGTCTTACTCTGACTGCAATCGTCCTAAATTGCATGCGCTTCTGAAAGCCGGCATAACCTCATACACCCCATGCAACACCCTATTAATGTAATAGCTGCTTCACTTTTTCCCTTCATTCCTTTGCAACGCCACAGGATTCAGCACCTGGAGTTTGTCCCTGGCTCGCATCCGAGCGAAAATATCACAGTAATTTATACTTAATAAATATAGAGAGACATTTCGTTAATAGAGCCCTGATAGGAAGGCGGGTTCTTTAAAAACAGCCATTATTAGCGGTTGTGGAAATGTTCACATACTGTGGAGGCCATTTGTTTTTGTTTTAATGCAAAAGTTTCTGTTTAATTAGCATTTCTTACATAGGTCCTCATTTTAGTTTCCTTTCGGACACTTGAGCTGTGTTGAAACTCTGCGTCGTTTTATAAACTTTGCCCTGAAGCACATGTGTAATCTGACCAATGAGAAAGCTGATTAGAGAGTAATGGTATATAAACACAAGCAGCAGCATGAACAGTATATGTATGTGTGTGTATATTAAAAGAAAAAAAAGCACCAAAAAATAAAAGTGGCTTTTATGTGCGCTTATCCGTGTCCTAGATTTGTCTCAGGCATGGATACACGCTTGCAGTATGTTAGCTTCCTGGGAGTGGAGCATGAAGAGCTAGCCCTTTGAGTTAGAGTCAGCAGAGGGGCATAGAAGGCATGTCTGTGACTATGCTTATATTGTATGTAAATACACTCATAAGTTTTGCTAGCCCTGCAAAGAAAAGTTCCCGCAGGAACTAAACCAACTGTGCAGTTAACTGGGTCCTTGTGTTTGCACCATGAAACGAGTAGGTTCCTCATTAGAGCATATAGTTTTCTTGTGGCAGGAGATCTGGTTTGGAGTATGGAGGTTTTAACGACCTCAGTTGATAGACCTGCTGCAAGGGGCTTTGCCCTCTCAGGACCCATGACCACAGTTTTCATAACTGCACCAGGATGCACCAGGCAGATATCTGGAAGGGATGACAGTCTAGAGGGAACACCAGACCTGTGAACCATGCAGAGTCACATAAGAGCCAGTGTAGCATGCATTTTTGGAACATGCGGAGGAGAGGGCAAAAGTAAGACTTAGCAAACTTATTGGGATGTATCTTGAGATCTACCTTATTTGCAACTATGAAGTGCCCAGACATCTTCGTGGGAAACCAGGCTGGCTTCCAGTATATCCCAGCTTATTGTCCTGAACGAATTCGGGGCGGGGAGAGCTAACACTCTTGGGGCTGGCTTCTAGTGTTAATGACCTACGAGTTCCTAAAGAGAAATTTTGTTTAATAATAATTAATATAAAGAAGACAAGAAAAACAGGAGCAGTTCTAGACCCATGTTTTTAACCCCATGTCTGTCATTTCAGCCCCCTAAAAATAGCGAACTACCAACATTTATTTAAAGAACCATTTTTACTTTTTATACCAAAAATGAAAATAACTAACTGTTATTGTTTGTACCCTCGGCATTATGCAATACACAGCCACAACAATATATAGTGTTATCAGTAAGAGTAGTGAGGGCCAAGCCCTCCAGGGATGAAATTGTAGAACCACCCCTGCCCAGAAATGTCTCTTTGACCAGCAAAAGGCAAATTCATTTACCTAGTGATTGATCTGTATGCTAAAGGGCGAACAGACCCACTTTATGAGGCAGGCTTGTAAGTTGTTGGGGTTGTGAGCCGTTCATTTATACGACTGTTCTATTTAAAGTAATGTTTGTTACAATATCTTGGTGATGAATGGAAATTGTTGTCTTGCTAGCAAAGCTGCAAATTCCTTTATCAACGTTAGCTGCCTCTGTAAACACACTAAAGTAAAAACTGCTCTGCTGAATAATTGATACACCTATTAGGAATGTGAGAGGGCTGTGTGACTGTGTCCCAAACGACTCCAAATAAGCAAATAAAGCAATGTCATCATGATGGACTACATTGCACTGTACAAGATCAACTGTCTTCCTGTTTCCAAAACAAAAATGGCCTGACCGGCTGGGTTGGAGCATTTTTTTTCATTCATTATACACAAAAAAGGCCTACAGTGGCTATTCCTACCGCAGCAACCCATATTTATTTTTGATATTTGGCACCAGTTTATCAGAAAATTAAGATTTTGTTCTCGTTGTCTTGTTGGATAGAAACTGTGCTTCCAGTTATGCGCATTTAATTTAAATCTTTGGATGGAAACATAGGAAATGACACCAATGGTGGTAACCCAAATGATTGTGGGTTTGTTTCCCAGCACCAGCAGGTTACTGTTGCTTGGCCCCTGAACAAGGTCCTTCTTCTTAATTGCTCAGTTGTATAAATGAGATAAATGGAAGTCACTTTGGTAAAGTGCTTTAAATGTTATGTGGAGGCAGTTCTTATGTGCAAAGGCAAACTCTTCCAGAGCTTTGGGGCTGACAATGCAAAACATTCTCCACCCACAGTTAGTATTAACCTAGAAACAATAGGACTTCTGTTTGAAGGAAAGTGATTTTAATAGTATTAAAGGTTGTAACAAATTAAAATAATAAGATGCAAGTGCAAGGCCATTTAATCATTCTGGACACTCTGTAATCATGACAGAATGGACTGTACAAGGCATCCAGCCTTAGAGTGATTATATACTTAATTGCCACCAGGATTGGTATCTGCTACCTGAACAACTCCCTACAGCATCTTCAGCACCACCACACTGAGCACTGGGGCCCCGCAGGGCTGTGTGCTCAGCCCACTGCTGTTCACACTGCTGACTTATGACTGTGTAGCAATGCATAGCTCAAATGACATCGTCAAGTTTGGCGATGATAGACCGTGGTGGGTCTCATCAGCAAGAATGTCAAGTCAGCTAACAGAAAGAAGGTGCAACAACCTGTCTCTGAACGTTGACAAGACCAAGAAAATAGAAAGGAAATAAAAGCACCAAATTTCTTAGTGTTCACTTGGCGGAGACTGTCACATGGTCACTCAACACCAGCTCCATCAGCCAAAAAGCTCAGTAGCGCCTCTATTTTCTATGAAGGCTGAGAAAAGCCCATCTTCCACCTCCCATCCTGACCATGTTTTACAGAGGAACCATTGAGACCATTCCGAGCAGCTGCATCACTGCCTGGTTTGGAAATGGACATTTACACCAAGAGCATTTTGGAAGAACCCCCACACTCACTTTTCGGGCTCACAACCCGAATGTGTAACAGTTTCCTCCCTCAAGCCATCAGGCTTCTCAACACACTGAACTGAACTGAACTACATCAACCGACACACACACACACACAATCACTCAACACAAATTAATGTTTTTACAGCAACATATACACACGAAAATACATTTTGTTAGGCACCGACACTTTAAATGCTGTTTGCACAATAATCTTGCTGCTTACTGCACATTTTTACCATCTCCACTCCTAGTATTAGGAGGGTGGGGTTTTGTTTGGGCATCAGGAGCAGCTCATAATGGTGTGGAAATGTAATGTTTCTGGTTTCATGCTTTGCTTTCATGTTTTGATTTCATGCTTTGTTTTTTTTTGTTCATGTTTGCATTCCTGGTTCGTCATGTGTTCGTTGTACCCCATGTGATCATGCCTTGTGCTTCCTTCGTCTCTTTGTCATGTTCTGATTTATTTAGTGATTTGGATTTCAGTTCTGTTGTATTACTGGTTTGTTCGTGTTATGCGTTTCCCTTTTGTTTAGTGTTTATAGCATCTTGTATCCTTTGTTCTGAGTCTTGTATTGCAGGTGTTTTCCTGTACTGCTGTTGGTGAGTTTCTGTTCAAATCATGTCAAATTTGTTTAGTCTGGTTAGATTGTGTTTGTTGTTTCAGCCACTTTAATATTTAATAAAAGTTGCGTTTGGATTCTATACAATTCCTCTCAGTGTGTCATGGTCAACATGTAAAACAAGAAAACCCTGCTTTCTATTTAGTTTTAAGCAACCATGTTAAATTTCACTTAAAATGATTGGATGGAAATGAAGTTTGCAAATCATTGCATATTTCCTATAAAGTTTTTCCTACAATTATTTTAACCTGAATAACATGGCAATACGTGAACCCTAAATATTAAAGAAAAGCTATTGGGGGTGGAAGAAGAAGGGGGAAGAAGTCATCCAAAAATAGCTGAAGGCATGGCAGCTTACGCCGATACATTATCTGATAAAGAGCAAAGATGCCGCTTGCTGTGGCAGAACTGTTATCTACAAAGACAGAGGAAAAGAGAGAGAGACAGACAGAGAGAGGGAGAGGGAGAGGTAGGTGCCTGCCTGAGGAAAAGCTCATAGACAGATCTCCTTCATTTGAGTTTTTTACTGTGAAGGTCACTGTTTCTGAAACATTTACAGAGTTTTTAATGTTCCTAATGTTAAAACCAGCTTGGTGGTGCTTTTTTGTTAGCACTAACGAAAAGGTTGGTTCAAAAGTAAAATGAATACAAACTAAACTTAAATTTTTACCTAGACTTCCTTGGTGGTGTTAAAAAAAATAGTGTCATTGATAAAGAATAAGGGCCAGCATCCCCTTTTCTTTATCTCCGGTTGTTTTTCCTCCTGCCCACCAGCAACCACAGGGAGAGATTGATTCAGGCAAGTGTGTCAGTTCTTGGGTTATCTGCCCCCTACTCACCCAGGCCTGCCATGCGCGCTTCAGCAGACAGGTAGTGGGGAAAAGGGAGGGGGCATGATGAAGCTGAGGGCCTTATCTCCAAGTACGAGCTCCATTGCTCTCCATTGCGCCTGGGATTAGTCACCGGATAGTCGTCAGCTTGAAAAATTACAACAAATAGCTTCCAGGGGTAAGTGGCGATTCATATGCGAGGCTTGCTATAGGCGGTGTGACCATGTAAAAGTTGATAAAAAAAAAGGAAAAACAAAATGAAGGTTGAAAAAAAAGGATTGGATGTAAGAGGAACGAATGGTCATAATTGTGAAAGAGGAATGAATGCTATAAAAGCTATTTTGTCCTGTTTTGTTTTAGATAGAAACAGATGAGGTGTAAGTAGTAGCCTAGTGGGTAAGGTGTTGGAATAGACCTTGGGTTCAATTACCAAGCCCACCAAGCAGCTACACCTCGGCCCCTGAGCAAGGCCCTTAACTTCTTACCTTTGTAAATGCGGTAAAGTTGTTCTGGATAACGGCGCGTGCCAAATGCCAGAAATGTAAATAAAACTTAAATGGTAATATTTAAAATTGGGAAAGTGGTAGCGCAGTGGTGAAGGTGTTGGACTTCTAATTGGAAGATCAGGATTCGATTCCCACCAACACCAAGCTACCACCGCTGGGCCCATATACAAGGCCCTTAAACCCCAATTGCTCAGTTGTATGTAAATGTAGTTTATATGGGGCACAGTTTGGGCACTTTTCAGGAAAATAAATGATTGTTTATATTAATAATAATAATAATAATAAATAACACTTTGGCCTTCAATAATTAATGTTTAATTAATTGTAATTAATTAATGTTTTATTATTAGTATTTCCATTTTTTGCCTAGCCTAGTAGGGGCAATATATACATAAAACATTTCTAACAATAGGTTTGTTTTAATCTCACAAACATTTACAATATTTGGTGGACGCCCTTTTCCAGAGCGACTTACATGTATCTCTTTTCTTTTATACAACTGAGTAATTACAGGTTTAAGAGTCTTGTTTAGGGCGCCAGCGGTGGTAACTTGGTGGTGCTGGAAATCAAACTCTGATCTTTCAGTTAGCAGTCTAACATCTTAACCACTGAGCTACCACTTCCCACTTTTACACAAACGTACCTCGAGTTTTTGCTTATAAGTGTCTAAACTTTCAAAACTATTTCTTTCTAAGATTTTTTCTAAAAACACATTTACATATTTTATTTATATTTATTATATTTGTATATATATTTATATGAAATCAATTATTTTAATTATACTCATGTATTTTACATGAATTGATTTTAATTAATTATTCTCTTCTTATATACCTGATCTATTTCCTGTCTGACTAGTAGAAAGTAAAGGAGCTCCTCCTGCGTGACCTGGGTGGATCTGCCCTACTTAAAATGAGCTACGAGTCTAAAACCATGACTATTTACAGCCAGTTATGCCAAAGTGTTTTATATCCTCAATATGTAAATATTTATTAAATAAAATACCCTTGAAGAAGTTTACTATCGTTTGCATGCTTTATTGAGTGTAACCAATGATAGGAACAAGAAATCATTTTACAATTAATGGTTTCTACAACAAGGCTGTTACACTGGGCTACGGCTAGTTTTTGTTTTTTTTTTTCTAGCAACAAAACACATAAAATGTAACAGTATCTCAAATGCCCATGCTGGTAAATTATATTATATTCAACAAACATAAAGATAAAGCAGTCTCTAAAAGCAGTGGGTAATATATATACACACACCATATACACACAATTAACAACAATTGGAACAATTGGAAGATCAAGTTCTATTTCCAGCACCACCAATCTGCCACTGGTGGGTCCCTGAGCAATGCCGATAACCCCCAGTTGCTCCATGGTAAGTCGCTCTGGATAAAAACATCTGCCAAAATTCTGTAAATATAATAAATAAAAATATCCACAGTATATACATAAGAAGACATTTGTAAATTCCTAGCATTTGGCAGACGTCCTCGTCTAGATAAAGGTCTTGTTTAAGGGCCCCGCAGTTTTTCCTGATCTCTACCTCTTCCCACACAGTAAGTGAACAGCTAAGTAATTAGTAGGAAAGTACACAAACAAGCAAGTATTTATGCATGTAAGTAAGCAACTAATTAAGTAACACAGTAATTAAGTAAATAAGTATGTTCTATAAATAAATAACTTCCATTACGATTTTTTGTGTATACATTTAAGGAAAAAATATGTAAGTAAAAGAACATTAGTAAGCAAATCTGTGTGTATGCCATTAAGCAAGTAAGTATTTATGTATAAGTAAACAAATTTTTTTATTAAAATTAATTATTAAGTATTAAGCATTTATATACTGTGTATACGTAAGGATGCAAAAAAAGGCAAATAAGTACTTACATACATATAATATATAATATATATATATATATATATATATATATATATATATATATATATATATACTAATAATATATACTTAATAATTAATTTTAATAAAAAATTTGTTTACTTATACATAAATACTTACTTGCTTAATGGCATACACACAGATTTGCTTACTAATGTTCTTTTACTTACATATTTTTTCCTTAAATGTATACACAAAAAATCGTAATGGAAGTTATTTATTTATAGAACACTTATTAGAGAAGTAAAGTAAGTGAAAAACATATACATATTTATATAGGTAGATGTGTAAAAGAGAAATTTAAATACATATGTAATTAAATTAAACAGGGCAGCTTGGTGGCTTAGTGGTTAGCACTGTTGCCTCACAGCAAGAAGGTCCCGGTTTCGATTCCCGGGCAGGGGTCTTTCTGTGTGGAGTTCTGTGTGCATGTTCTCCCCGTGCTTGTGTGGGTTTACTCTGATTGGTGATTCTAAATTTCCCATAGGAGTAAGGGTGTGCGTGACCCTGTAATGGACTGGTGACCTGTCCAGGTTGTACCTCTCCTGCCTTTCGCCCTTTCAGAGATGGCTGGGATAGACTCCAGCAGATCCCTGTGACCCCGAATTAGGAAATAAGCAGTTGATGAATAAATAAAGATGAATAATTGAATGTAATTAAGCAAGCAACTACAAAGTCATGTTGTAACTAAGCGACTAAATTAGTTAGTTTTTCTATATTTACTGTAAGTAATGAAGTAAGTAAAGTAAAACAGTCAGCATGTATGTATAAAGTTTTCATAATATTTAAATAAATTAATATTTTACATCCTTTAAAATACATTTTAATTTCTTGAATAAAAAAATTAAACACATTTATTTCGTATTAAAGGTGAATTTTAAACAGCCCTTAATGCGTTGGACTCAATAGTACAACTTTTACTTTTAGTGCAACTTAGTGGGTTATTACCTCTGTATATCATTTTCTCTCCAGCTAATAGCCAGATCTATACAATAGTAGTTAAACGGCACAAAAAACCTCATCTCCGTCATAGCCCTGGTAGTGCAGTATTAAAGCACTTTGCAATTGAAAGTTACAAAAATGATTATTGACTGTATAATGCCACCGAATATTGATTTTTTTTTTTTTGGCCACTGTTCTCCAGGGTCAATAAACCTGTCGATAGCTTTTTAATCCTACTGCATTTACATTTCCTGGAGTCGTTTTACAGAGCGACTGTAAGAGAACCAAGAAAAAAAATAAGACTGTTAGGAGCAGAAGAACATCTGAAGAAACACTTGAGATATATTTGAGGCAAATGTGTCTAATTACATATTATGTATGTATGGGAAATGGTGGCTGTATGAGAAGTGGTGGCTTAGTCGTTAGTGTGTTAGACTGATACCAGAAAGACTGGGGTTCGCTTTCCAGCACCACCGAGCCACCACTGTGGGCCCTTGAGCATGGCCCTCAACACACAATTGCTCAGTTTTATAACAGATATAAATGTAAGTCCCTCTGGTTAAGGGCGTCTGCCAAATGCCGTAAATTTAAATGTTATTAATGCATTTATATAAAAACTAACATTTTCAGTTTACTCGATAAGTTAAGACAAATTAAGTCCCCTTTATTTATATAACACTTTTTAGTAATAGGAAGTGTGTCGAAGCAGCTTTACAGAATCAAATAAGACAATACACTGAACGCTCACTTAAACACTTAGTTAAGTTTAATTCATAGTCCCCAACTTAGCAAGCCAGAGGCAACAGCGGGAACAAACCAAAACTCCATCAGTGACAAATGGAGAAAAAAATCTTGGGAGAAACCAGGTTCAGTCAGGGGGACAGTTCTCCTCTGACCAGACAAACCAGCAGGTTATTCCATACTGCAGTAAAGTTTCCATGGTCTCGTCCGAATGACCGTCCAGAAAACAAGATCATCACTGGAAAACTGCCACTGGGGCTTAAAGTGCCGATCCACCAACTGGACTGGATACAGACTGGAAGTTTATGTCTGAAGTAAAAATGTATCACTACTGAATGAAAAAAAAGTCTATTAAAGAAAGAGAACCAAAAGTCTTTAATCTCTCAGCTAAATTATACTGTAGTTTATACCATAATTTATTTAGTTAATCTTTGTCCTTTTCGTGCATCTTCTATTTATTTTAAAACATTTCCAGCTAATTAGGGGACAGATGGGTTGCATGGATGAGCATAATCTTAGAAGGACGCATCCTTAATTATCAAAGAGAGACCTGGCAGGATTAGGAGTTGGCAGCGAGGGACGTCTGATGCGTGCATCTGTCTGGTAATTGTCTAATTGTCGTGCAATATCCGGTACGATGTTGTGGCTTCCTGTGATTTCCTGCCTTTCTGTTCGACTGTGAGAAGTAAAGCAATAAGATGATGTTTTGTTGTATTAATATGGAGTGTAGAACTTACTGCCAAGCAACTAAAAAAGATAAGCTATAATACTTTCAGGAAAATATGGAATGAGAAAGATAGAGAGGGTAAGAATGTGTGTGTGTGTGTGTGTGTGTGAGAGAGAGAGAAAGATAGAAGCTAGTAGAGGAGAGGAGACGTACCGCCTGCGGGCGATTTGTTTAACTTTGAAAGGTACTTTGGTATGGTGCTAAATTCGCTGCAAGCTACATGGCAGCAGATCATCTAGCGCTTCTCCCAGGAGGCCCCTGGGTGAAATGTGTGGCTAAAGACGTGAGATGGCCACCGGGGACTTGACGACGCTGCTGGTTTTGCCGATGTCAGCCCCAACAGTTAGAAAATAAATTGAGCAACCACACGTGATTTATGTAAACTCATAAATCATGTTCTACAGTTCGTTTTAAATTTTCTCGTTCATCAGTTTAGTCAGTGCGCTGGACACCTGGAGAACAGTACCCATGCACACACACACACACACACACACACACAACACACACACACACACACACACACACAGAAGCCTTAAAGGAACATAAAAAATGGAAACAATATAAGAGAAAAGGACAAACCGACAGGACAGGAAGACAGACAAGGATTAGATTTGTGTCGAGAGTGTGTCAGATGAAAGAGGCTTCTACCTAACTATTATACACAGCAGGCATGTGACCGTTCTCAGAGGCTCATGGGTAAAACCTCCTGAATCCTTGCTAATCCTGACCAGGCACTAATCTACTGGGGTTTTCATCAGATCAGAAAAAGACATGCTTCAGAATAAGCTTCTTCTCAGAAGATCCAGAG
Source organism: Bagarius yarrelli (assembly GCA_005784505.1). Lineage (NCBI taxonomy): Eukaryota > Metazoa > Chordata > Actinopteri > Siluriformes > Sisoridae > Bagarius > Bagarius yarrelli. Next base: position 324,936 of record VCAZ01000003.1, on the reverse strand, counting down.
AAGAAGGAGATGTGTGCAGTATGTACTGTATAGACAGCAAGAAACCCACATCTATTATCCTTTAGAATTATGCTTGTTATACTTGGCAATAAAAATCAGTAATGTAGTAAAATGTAAATGTATTTATTTGTTGCATAAACTCTAGGTTCTTTGCATATCCCAGCTTAGTAAGTTGGGGGTCGGAGCACAGGGTCAGCTATGATAAAGTGCCCCTGGAGCAGGAAGGGTTAAGGGTCTTGCTCAAGGACCTAACGGTGGCTGACTGGCACTGGTGGGGCTTGAGCCCAGGTCTTCCTGGTCTTCTAATCAACAACTTGGCATCTTGACCATTTAAGCCACCGCCACCCCCTAAAATTAGTGTAAGCCCAGTCGATGACAAATTAAGTTAGACATACAATCAGATTTTAAAAATGTTTTTATAAAAATAAATAAATAACACAATGTTTGTTGGATCATTTTTTCTTCAACATTAGATTCAGGTAGCCCCACCCCCTTTTGCGATACAGGGAAAAGATGCAGCATTTAGTGCATAAAGTGTCTGACGTTCAAGTTTTTTTTTCCTATTAAAATTCATTCATTTATTCATCTTCTATACTCGCTTATTCCCTAATTTGGGTTCACAGGGATCTGCTGGAGGTAATCCAGCTGTCTCTGAAAGGGCGAAAGGCAGGAGGGGTACACCCTGAACAGGTCACCAGTCCATCACAGGGCCACACACACTCACACTCACTCCTAGGGACAATTTAGAATCACCAATCAATCTAACATACATGTTTTTGGACTGTGGGAGAAAACCAGAGAACCCGGAGTAAACCCACTCAAGCACTAGAAGAACATGCAAACTCCACACAGAAATACCTCTGGCCAGGAATCGAAGCCGGGCCTTTTTTCTGTGCTGTGCTGTAAATTTACTACTCACACTATTTATACTACACCATAGTGAAGAATAGTGCATAAGGATCATTAGTGAGCAATTTGGAAGATACCTAGAGATTCTTTTCATACCCAGCTCACGCTTCACCACCTCAAACCTGTACAGTGACTAAGAGCTGTATTCAGATTTAAGTTACACAAGCACAGTAAGATTTAATACCAACAATGCGATACAAATCTCATTACAACAATAATTAAAAATTCTCATTATCATTATGACGATGCAAATTAAAAAGTAGGCCAAAACAATTAGGTGCTATTTTTAATGCATGGAGAATAACAGGGGTGAAAGAAAAACAATTAAACCAAATTTGCAGTAATTAAGGCGATAAATATAGAAAGGACTATTTATACAGCAGTTTATTGTCAATGTAATAAAGAGTAATGACTCTTTAAATATATTTAATTTTTTCGCCTTTCATGGATATTAAGGACACTGCTTTTCCAGTCCACCAGAGGGCAACTATGTTCTGTTTATTTGTACTTTTCTTCAGTTATGCTTTTGCTAGTAGTCTAATGTGCTTATTACATTTACAGCATTTGGCAGATGCCCTTATCCAGAGCGACGTACCTTTTTTATCTCTGTTTTAAAACTGAACAATTAGGGGTTTGGGGCCCAGTAGAGGTACCTTGATGGTGCTGGGAATCAAACCCCACTCCTCCAGGTAGTAGTCCAACACCTTAACTACTGCACTTTACATTTCAATTTACAGCACTTAGCAGACACCCTTATCCAGAGCCACTTACATTTATCTCTTTTATACACCTGAGCAATTAGGGGTTAAGGGCCTTGCTCAGGGGCCCAGCAGTCATGGCTTGGTGGAGCTGGGAATCGAACCCACAATCGTCGGGTTGGTAGTCCAACATCTTAGCCATGAGCCATTACTTCCCCTGTACTTCGTGGCGCTTTCCGAAATCGCCTACTTCCATACTATATATGATGCTAAACTACGTATGAGATGTAAGTAGTATGTCTGAACTTTTTGTATACAAATTACAGTGTGCAAAAAGTTTCTGGATGATCTACTGGTCCCCCCTGGATTTAGAAATATTCAAAAATGGCCGAAGCGGAAACGTTTTAAGTGCTTTAAGTATATAAAGAAAAAATAAATAATTCTTGTATATTAATGCCATAATTTAAGTTAAACATTATCCAACATGAAATTTGTGCTGCTGTGAGGTTGTACTGTCACATTTTAATATCAACATGGCGGATGTAGAACATTTATACTACCTTTAACCATACTATATAGAACATACTTTTTTTAACAGTCGGAAAGAACGTACTTACTTACATGAAGTACATATTTTAGCAGTATGTGATTTCGGACAGAGTCTATAGCTGCATTCAGGATCGCAAATTTATATACTATTGTATGAAAAAACTATTTTGTTATGCAATTTGCCTTTTATTTACATTCACAATTAAAGCTTTTGGCAGACGCCCTCATCCAGAGCGACTTTTCATACAACTGAGCAATAGGGGGTTGCTCAGAGGCCCCAGCAGTGGTAACTTGGTGGTGCTGGAATTGAACCCTGATCTTTCAATTAGCAGTCCAACATCTTTTGTAACTAATTTGAATTTTACTCTGTTGTAAATGCAATTGTTTAAAGCTGGGTGGTGGTCAAGAAACCCTTAAAAACCCAACTGGCAGCCAATCTTGTTTCATTTTGTCCTGCTCATAACATTGCTCTCATGAAATTAATATCTTGCTGTCGTCATGTAGATTACTAAAATAATTACTATATAATTTTACGACTTTTAAATCAAACTATAGTAAAAAGAAAGCTACAGTGTTGTAATTTCATGTTGTAATTCTTGCTATTTAAAATATCGTTCTTTTTTTTCTATAACGCAGCCATCGGCCTCACGACTCTAAGTCATAAGCCAGCCTCGAAGCTCCTTAGTCATATTTTCACTGACTCTATTGTCATGCATTTTGACAAGTAAATTGCTTGCCTTTTCACTGATAGCTCTTCCCATAAATAATGACTGCTTAGGAATAGCTGCAGAAATGATGTGTTCCAAAGAGTGACAGAAATGACACGGTTATTACTGCTGATGGGAAGAACCACTTCCGATAGTAAAAAATGGTGCATGTCTTGAGACACCAATTTGTTGATCATTTGTAACAATTCTTTCTTTCATCTTTTATGAGTGCACAGGAGCTACTGCGCTTTATTTTGGCGCCTCGTATACGCCAGTGGCGGGCGGTGCATTTGGTACCTGGGCCTTCAGTGTGGATTTACCCGACTGATACACCTCTTAACACCGCCACGATCACGTCGCAATTACAGAAAACATCAATACTATATAAAAACGCATTAAAACACGGCGTGGCATTACAGAAACTCCAAACCTCTACACTACAACCACAACTGTGCCATGTACAGAATCAATATTTATCTAATAATTTGGGGTTTAATGACAAAAACATTAAAGATATAAATAAAATATATAATGTATTTAAAGTCTGTAAGCAAGTGTTACCTAAGTCTGTACTGGTCTAGAACTGAGACTGGGCTGAGACAAGCTAGTTAGCTTCAAGGTTAGCTGACCTCTCCTCATGATGTTTTTTTCTGGAGAAAATGGATTAAAGCCTTAAAAATGTTTTAAGTTAATTCAAGTTATCCATCTCTGTCAGCCATTGTGTGCATGGAAATTCCAATTTACCTGTGCAGATGCGTTTTGCTAGCCGAACTTGGCTGTAACATTTGTTACTTTTTTCGCGAAAAAATGCTGACAGCATTGTGGGCCAGTTAGTTGGCTCTGACATTCAAATTTGAAATCTGAATTGGTCTTTAACCAATGATCAATCTGCCACTGCTAATATAATTTAAGTAATTTAACTACTGATTCTGAAGGGCAGATTAGATTAACATGGCAGCACATAGAAACTGGAATCTGATTGGACAAACAAAAAGCTAACACCCACATACACATACTGGAAGCAGTGCAGCAAGAGAAACACTATGAAATGAAGAGAATAAACTGTTAAAATAAATTAATAAAATTTAATGGAACAAATATTAGAATTTAGGTTGTAAATGTAGGTCAGTGCTTCTGATAGTGTTTAGACAGCAGAGAAGGACTAACTGACCCTGATGGCCCACCACCAGTACACACGCTTTCTCGATTTATTTATTTAATTTCCCCAAGAGTCTTATCGCAATTGTTGACAAGCCATATGCCAAGCAACAACTCTAATTATAGCACACTGCTAATTCACCCCCTTATGTGACTCAGCACACACAACAATCTTGTGTTGTGTTGTTCATCTTATATTTGCTTCACTGGTGTGGAGAATAACAGTTTTACAATAGTTATGACCCATGTTTAATTTAAAATAAGGTCTAAAAATACAAATAATTTTTTTTTAAAAACATTTTTACCAGAAAGATTTAGGGTGAAGGTGGCAAGGAAACAAGACATGACCTGGAGACAGTGTAATTTAAAAATGTAAAAGGAACCAGACTCCAAATGGAACCTATCATATTCCGGGTAACACCGGATGACAAGGATGTGATTTTAAATTATTACAGGTGTAGAAGAATTAAGACAAACAGGACAGGGTGTGAAAATGATGTTCAAAATGGGCAGATTGGGAATAAATGGTACAGTCTTTATGAATAGAGCAGAAGTTCTCAGGTACAAGAACGCAGTAGGTTTTTACTGGAGAAACGTTTAAAATTAGCAAGTAGCATAACATTATCAATGTGAACGCCATTTTTAGTTACTTATACTTTTTACAGCACAGTGAAATTATTATTTGGCATATCCCATCCTAGTAAGAGCGACCTATTGGGGTCAGAGCGCAGGGTCAGCTATGATACAGCATCCCTGAAGCAGGAAGGGTAAAGAGTCATGCTCAAGGACCCAACAGTTTCTAACTGCGGATGGTGGGGCTTGAACCCAGACCTTCAGATTAACAATTTAGCGCCTCAACGACTTGAGCCACCACTGCCTCCATGACTGTGACCTGGTATGACCAATGCCAGCCAGACATCTGGGACAAAGTTGCCTCAACAATATTTTTTACCTGTTTCATTTATAGACATTCAGATAAAATGAAAGCTTTGACCAGGTTGGCTCAAAGTTGTGTAAAGAAGCCCTGCATAGACATCCAAATTTGCTGGTCAAATTATTGGCAGCAGAATGTTGCGATTGTTGATTTGAACCTTTAACTAAAAAAGAAAATAGGAATGTAAAGAAAATTGTCCACTTTGTCCACTTTCTACTTTACACTTTGCTATCACATTTACACATTGTTTTATAGGTCTGTGACTATTTGAACATTTTAAACTTTTACATCTATGACATTTGGTAGACACCCTTATCCAGAGTGACTTACATTTACTTAACCATGAGCCAACACCTTACCACCTACAGCATTTGGTGCAAGAAACAATAATAGTTGCAGCTTTAATCAAGTTTATTTGTATTTCATTTATACGGTAAATTTATACAGTGTGATTTTACATTTGATTATTCAATTGCTGTATCTGAATCACCAGAAAAAACATAAAACACTGATTATTTCATCTGTTATTTGGTTCTGTTGTATGTATCTATAATTATAATTCCTGTATTATATTTTAAGTAGATGGACTCCTTTATTAAATCACCACAATTATTCTAAAATGATGAATTATTTTTAAATAAAGCTATTTAAGTCTCCACCTAAGCCTAGAAGATCAGGGGTTCAATTCCCAGCTACTTTAAACATACATTGCTGGGCCCCTGAGCAAGGCTTCTAACCCCCATCTGCTCAGCTGGATACAAAAAATGAACTAAAAATGAAAAGTCACTTTGGCCAGAGGTGTCTGATATATAAATGTAGTTGTTCTATATAACCAGCATTTCAAATAAATGTATAAATCAAAAAAAGCCTAATAAATCGTGTGTAGTCGATGGAAACAGATTCTCTGCGATGGCCGAGCTGCATTATTAGAATATTTATCACATCCTGATATAAAGCAGTTATTTACCATTTAGTTGTCGTTTGTTGTATTTGTGCACTTTACCTTTTATGAAGTTTCATTTATGTATAGCTAATTTGCATATATTAACATAGACATGAAAAAAAAATCTGGATTTTTTTATCTAAAGATAGCGGAAATATTAATTTGGTCAAACCATCTTCAGTATCTTTTCCATCAATATCGATTGACCCAAGTAGAGAATCAAAAAAGTGTTCAAAGTCTTCTCTTTAATTCTAATTTGACCTGTGGTTCACTTTTATGTCCTGAGGAAAGTCATCACTCTGAGATTATTGGTCCTCTGGGTGGTGAGACTAAAGGATGAGACAGCAGGGAGCATGATTGAAAGGTGTCTGCAGATCCTGGGTTTTGTTTTCTTTGGCTTGAGAAGGTTGTTGTCCTCGAGTGTGATAGATGACGAGACTGGGTGCTGATGAAGTAATGATGATTGTGGCAGGAATAATGAAGGACGTGATTACATTTAGATCGCTATCTCCCCTGCTAATAAAACAGAACGCCTGCTTCTCCGAGCTGCTTTTAAGTGTCGGGATTAATTCAATCATAGATAACAATGGATCATTATCATGATTGTCGCAGCTATAGCTATAACGCTGGGATTTTTTTTCTTTTGTTGTTCTGTTGTTTGCTAAAATTGCATCGAAGTTTAAATAAGAAAGGTAATCATTATTGTTATTCGATGTTGTGAAACTCAGTGAGAAGAAAAGCAAACACGAAACAATGTTTATCCATCTTGCAAGGATGATGATGATGATCATCATTATTACCATTATCATCATTTACAGGGAAGACAAAGACTTTTGACTCTTCATCAAAGCTTTGTGTCATGAAAGAGGTCCGGAATCAGGCGACATGAAACTCGGATCTCATTCCTCTGATGTTCCACTGAAGAACACCCAGAGCTATAAAAGGCATAATGACCACATTATAGGCTTCATAAAACTCTGTTTTTGTAGTCCTTCAAAGCTCATTAGAGAAGAATATCGAACCTAAAGCATATCCTTGAAAAAAACTTCTGTGTCTGTTTCATTTCTTTCTTTTTTTTTCTTCTTTTTGTCTTTCTTCTCAAAGCTTTAGACTGATCTGATATTGCCAACTTCTTTATCTGCTTTTTTTCTTTTTGAGTTTTATTTTTTTTTCTTTAATAAAATGGACACATTAATCTTGCATATTTTATACAAAAATAACCTTTGGTGTTAATCCTTTATGCACATAAATCAGGGTTTTTTTGGGATAAGCTGATTCATTTGTGATTCATTTGCAGCACTGATGGGTTACCTGACACATTGGATAGATATGCTGAAGTAGGAAATGTTTTCGCCCCGAGATATAAAGGACTTATGAGGTGCCGTGATAAGTAGGCCGATCATACACTTGGAACTTTTAGTAAACGTGACGGCGCTATACAGCCAGACACTATGGCTGTATTAATGCAAGGACTCTCTGTCTGTGGTAAATTAACAAAGCTAATATTTTTTTAAAAACTTATATACAATAAAGTAAAATTATAATCTAATTAAAGTCGGGTGTAAAGACTTCGCCCTCCCACCAGCAGAGGGTGCTCTCACGGGAGAACTAACACTTAGCTAGCCGCTAACACGCTACAATACTAAGTGTTATAGATTACTTTCTGCGTTCATTGTTTTTTATCTATGCCTGACTTCTCACTGTGATTCTTCGTCTAAAGTTTTGGGTTTGTTAGTCTGGTTTGTACCGGATTATTGTGTACCGAACCTTGCATGCTCTCTGACTAGTCTTTTGGATTACCCTTCTTTTTAAAATAAAGTCATATCCTGCTACATGGATCCCTCTACACTGGTTCTTCACAGATTACTTGACTCGCAATGAAGCGTGTTAGCGGCTATCTTAAGTCGCTAGCCAAACAGGAAGTGACACAGGAAGTACTACAAAAGTGTTGGTACTTCGGTGATGGCGTCCTCTGCTGGTGGGAGTCCTTACACCAGGCTTAGACAGAATTTGGGCAGAATTTGTTCGTCTTAAACAAAGTTTTGAAATTCGTAAAGATTCCCATACTCCTACGCTAACGTCTGTGGTATTTGATCGCTGGTTTGACGTTCATCATCAGATGATTAATGACCGGTATGATAATTTTTTTTCTCAGATAAATCCTGGTGTTAAAAGATTCTAGACACTTTTGTGCAGTGTGACTTCTCCTACAACGACTGTCAAACCGAGAACCAATAGGAGCGCGGAAACTGATGACCCAATTAACAACCTAGGGAAAATGTGGAAATGAGTTCGCTGGATAGAACAGCAAATAGAGAAACTTTTTAACACAGGTTACAAAAAGTGTCATGTTCGCTCTTTTCTTTTCCTCTCTCCTCTTCTTTTCTCCTCTTTTCTATTTTCCTCTCTTTTCCTCTCTTCTCTTCTCTTCTCTATCAGTGTATTCTCTTGTCCTCTTTTCTCTTTTCTCCTGTCTTCTCTTTTTTTCTCTTCCCTCTTCCTCTCAAACTTTTGACCATATAGTGTATGATGCTAGCATACTGTACGCAGCTCTATCTGAGAAACAGTGGCTGCACATTAGTGTTAAAACCACATGAAGTCTTGCCTGTGAAGAAAAACAGCTTTTGTTTACACAGGAAGAAGAAAAAAAAGACCTGATGAAAAATGTTCTTCTTAAGTCTCTTTGTCATCCCGCAAAACACAAGACAGTGGATAATGCCATGGCGGATTTTTCCATTACTGAGGTATCTAACAGACAGCTCGGATGTAGTGAAGATTAATGCCGGTGACCAGAAATAAATATATAATGGAGAAAAGAGCCTTCTGTCAGTTTGTAGGAAGGTCAGCATAGGCTGAGATCTTCGGGAGCGATTCTCTTGAACACAAAATGTTTAGAGGTGGCAAGAAGGCCAGTAAGATGATTCTCCCGTGTAAGCAGTAGTTTAAAAAAAACCTCCCACCCGCTGATGCTTTCTATCTTAAAGAATCTGAAGTCGGAGAAATGTAGTTGAAAAGGGACGTCTTAGTTAAATAACGCAGTTTGGAATGAACATTATTTAAATTATTGATGAATACATACAGAAGCAGCTATTAGAATATCCAAGCAAATACCATGAGAGCTGTATACTGAATAAAGCAGAAAGAAAATAGCAAAAGAAAGGATGGAGGAAAGATAGATAGTATAGTATAGTATAGTATAAAGGAAAGAAGGAGAGAAGGAAGGAACAAAGGAAAGAAGAAAGAAAAGTATAGAATCCTATACTGGAAGAAATTAAAAAAGGGATAAAAACAAAGGAGGGAGGAAGGAAGGAAGGAGAATCAAGGAAGGAGAAAAAAAAGAAAGAAAGAATAGTATAGTATACTGGAAGAAATTTAGAAAGGAATAAAAAACAAGGAGGGAGAAAGAAAAAAGGGAAGGAAGGAATGAAAAAAGGAGCAATATATTGAGGAAGTAGGGAAGGAAGGAAGGAAGGAAGAAAGGAAAAAAGAAAGTATAAGTATAGTTATAGTATACTGGAAGAAAGTAAGAAAGAAAAAAAAAAAACAAGCGAGGGACCAGTATATTAGAAGTAAGGAAAGAAGGAAGGAAGAAGGAAGGAAGGAAAGGTAAACGGAAAGAAAGTAAGAAAAAAATAAAAACAAGGGAGAGAGAAAAGAAGGAATGAAAAAGGAAGGGAGAAAGGAGAGAGCAGTATATTAGAAGGAAGGAAGGAAAGAAGACCAGTATAGTATAGTATAGTATAGTAAAAAATGAAAAAAAAACAAAGAAAGAAGGAAGGAAGAACTAATGAAGTCGCAGTATATTGGAAGGAATAAATAAAGCAAGAAAGGTAGGTAGGCTGGAGGCAAGAAAGACCAGAGGTAAAAAAAGAGAGGAATGAAAGAAGAAAGATAGGGAAGACAGTAGGTAAAACCGTATACTGTAAAAAAAAGGAGAACTAGAGAGAAGAAAAAAAGAAAATGAAGATACAGTAAAAAGGAAGAAATAAAGGTAAAAGGAGGGAATCGAGTAGATAGAATTCCGATCCAATCTTTTTTATTTGCCTTTTTTACTTTATTTAATTTTTCTTTTTTTTAGGAAAATTCAGGATTTGATGCGTAGACTTTGTTTTCCGACTTTGTTCTGTCTGTTAATCTGAGGTTTTCACTCTTTTGTGCTATGTGTAGTTAAAGAGCAGATAAACACGCTTAATCAGGGAAACGTTGGTCAGACAGAGGATTCATTAACAACAGCTCAACGAGGGTCTGATTAGACGAGTGGAGCTCCCGGAGGAGCGCTGGCGGAAAGCGCTTAAAGCCTGAGGAGACTCATGGAGACTGAGACTCTGCACTGAACCTGCTAGCAAACCGCGCTGACAGGAAATGATATTAAAGGGTTAGTTTCAGCTCTTAATGTAGGTGTTTTAACAAGCCTGTCTGATGCATGAATATGTCAAGCGGTGACCAGATCTGAGAAATTCTTCCTCTGTAAAATATAGAGCAGCGGCAGCAGCGGCAGCAGCGGCAGCACCTTCGCAGAGGGGTGTGACCGAGGTATGTTCCAGCCGGGGAAAAGATTAAAGCTTGTCTAATGATGTGAAGAAGTGAACATGTTCATTAATAGGCTGCACCCCGGTGCGCTCGCTGCCGGCCTCTTTCTGTCCTTTTCTCTGTCGGATTCTCACACCATCACTTTCCCCCCTAAAAAAAACGAGCTGCGGGTTTAGTTTATGTTGGTTTCATTACGTCAGCCGTCTTCAAAGGTAAACGTGTTTAAAGAAAGGAAGGAAGGAAGGAACGCAAGGAAAGAAAGGGGAAGAGCAAAAGAAAGAAAGAAAGAAAGAAAAAAAGAAAAAAGAAAGAGGAAAGAACAGGAGATAAAGAAAGAAGAAAAAAGAAAAGAAGAAGAAAGAAAAGAAAGAAAAGAAAGAAAAAAGAAAGAAAAAGGAAAGGAAAGAAGAAAAGAAGAAAAAATAAAGAGAAAAGGAAAGAAATGGAGGAAGGAAAGGAAAGAAAGGAAAGAAAGAAAAGAAAGAAAAAAAGGATGATAGAAAGGAAAGAAAGAAAGAAAAGAAAGAAAAAAGAAGGATTCACGAAGAAAAAAGAAGAAAGGAAAAGAAAAGAAAGAAAAAGAAAAGAAAAGGAAAAAAAAAGAAAAGAGAAAGAAAGAAAGGAAAGGTAAGGAAAGGAAAAAGGCGAAAAGTATGGGAAGAAAGAAAAGGGAGGAAGGGAAGGAAGGAAACAGGAAGGAAAATAAGAAAAAGGGGGGAGGAAAGCAGAGAAAGAAAGAAGGAACAAGAAAGGAAGAAAGAAAGAAAGAAAGAAAGAAAGAAAAAAAAAAAAAAAAAAAAAAAAAAAAAAAAAAAAGAAAAGCAATATAAAAGAAAAGAAAGGAGAAAAAGGAAAGGGAAAAAGCAAAGGAAGGAAGAAATGAAGAAAAAAAGGAAGGAACCTAAGAGAAAGGGGAGGAGAAAAGCAAAGATAGAAAAGTGGAAAAGAAAGAAGAAAGAAAGAAAGAAAGAAGGAAAGAAAGAAAGAACAGGATAAAGCAAGGGAGGACGGAGAGCAAGACCCTGAGGCAGCAAAAATAAAGTAAAACAAAAGGAAGAAAAAGAGTGATAAAAAAAGAAGAAGAAGAAAGAATATATTAATAGATAGAACAGACTAATGTTTAAGTAAAGATCACAACAAGCTGATAACATGACATGTTACTAACTACTGATTGTAACTATAAACCTCTATTAGACACTGAACCTGCGAATGGAACGTTCAGGGGTCCGATTTTTTTCCCCTTTCGTTAATTTTTGTTGACTGTTCGGAAAAGATTAGGAAAGTAACTTTTTATATCTGCTTTAAAAAAATTATAAAAAAAAGTCAAAAAAAAACTTGCACATGCCGTATGATTTAAGTAACAATACTGCAAAACTCAATTTTACAATAATCCACAGTACCTGGGGTGATGTGATAGACACGCTCCTTTAATCCGCTTTAGTATTCTTAAGAATTAAAACTTATTGAACGAATAAAGTGCAAATATAAAAGCAACCTGGACGACATTTCGGGTGAAAATATAAAAAAAAATATGGAAAAGTGTTGACTTTTGTAACTCTTTTCAGCTAAACGGCTGTTAACGTCATCGGCTTCTAGTTCCGATGTGAGTAAATTAATCTCTGTGCTTAATTACTCCCTGGTGGTCAGGTTCAGGACTCGAACAGAGCTGTTCCTCATCTCAGCTGTATGTCCTGTCAGGCTGTTTCATGCTACTTAAACCATGTCTCAGTCCCCCCACCGAGACCCACGTCAAGAATTGCTCTGATTGAAGTCTTAGTGTTCCGAGAAATAAATAAGCCTGTCATTGTGACATTATTCTTAAGTCTCGACAGCTTAAGCAAACACTCGGGCAGGCGTGATTAATTAAAACGTGAAGCACTCGACGTCAGGAGATTTTTTTTTTTTTTTTCACACGTTAGCGTTGGGAAGCCTTTACTGCAGTGTTCATGTTTTTTTTTCCAATTAAAACAAAAGAAAGTTCAATGTGGATTAAGAACAAGGAGAAGGTCATTTTAAACCCTGCCAAATCTCAACCTCTCACTCAGCAGGGTACATTTGTAAGAAAAATTGTAAAATTAAATTATGGAATGTTTTTAGGAGGAACAAATTGTTTTGCTTTATAGGTTCAGAAGGACATTCTGGAAAATGCTAACTGAAGCCTGATAGCAACAATCACCATCTAAAGCTACGCCTGCTAAACGCATGAATGTGCACAGACTAGACGACCAGAGACGACATTGCTACAATACATCATGTGTCATTCACCAGTGAGAAACCTTTATAGTCCCGTCAGTAACAGTACACCGCTGCTGCTGGATTAGAACTAAAGAATTACATGATATGCTCACCTGTCCAAAAGACATACCGTAACCATTGCATCATCTTTCACACCCTTTCAGACAGGAAACACCTGATAATAATTCAGATTTTTGCTTTGTTTTGATCCCGCTTCTTTTATGTCTGCGTGAAACCATTAATACTATACAAAAAACGCAATATAACACAGCGTAGCATTACAAAGAGAGACATTTTACAGGTAAAAAACATTTTCATTAAAGCAAGAAACTCCATTAGGAAAACTCCAAACCTCTACACTACAACCGCGACTGTACCACTTACATCATCTGGAGCAGTTCAGAATCAATATTTGTCCTTATATTAATATAACATCAGAAAAAACATTTAAAAATATATCATACATTTAAAAGGCTGTAAGTCAGTGTTACCGGTCAGCGGCACTGGTCTGTAAGTGGTAAGCAAACTCCTTTCCGGACTGAGACAAGATAGTTATCTTCATGGTAAGCCAGCCTCTCCTCACAATGTCTTTTTTCTGGAAAAGGGTCCGCAATAAAAGCGTATTTTTAAGTATGTCCGAGAACAAATCAATTTGTTCCCCCTCCGTCAGCCATTGTGGGTGTAAGAATTCTAGTTTAACTGTACAGACGTGTTTTGCTCACCATACTTCTCTGTGCAATATTACTCTATTTATTTTTCATATAAAATGAAATACCCTTTTACTGTTTTTTTTATTGTTACTTTTTTATTTCTATCTTACTTAAAAATGCGCAATTGGAAGCTTCTGTCACCAAAACCAATTCCTTGTAAGTGCAAACCTATTTGGCAAAAAAAAGTTCTTTCTGTTTCTGATTCCTTCTGATTCTGAACTGGGCTGAAACAGTTTTACTCTGATCAACCAATCAGAGGAGGGAAAAATGCTGACGTCATCGTCTTTAATAATATTAACCAATGATCAATCTGCCACTGCTAATACAGTTGAAATTCTATGGCCACCACTACTGATTCTGAAGGCTTTGGCCAGATTAGATTAACATGGCAGCACATAGAAACTGAAATCTGATTGAACAAAAAATCTAACATACACGTACTGGAAGCAGCGCAGCAAGAGAAACACTTCGAAATGAAGAGAATAAACTGAGAATAAAAATTAATACAATTTAACGAAATAAATGTTAGAATTTAGTTTGTAAATGTAGGTCAGTGTTTTTGATAGTGTTTAGGCAGCAGGGAAGGACTAACTGCACACCATTGATGTATATATATAGACCACTAACTTGACGTAAAGTCTTTCAGCAGAACAAAAAATACAAAAAAATTGCTTTTCAAAAGAACAGAAAATCTAGAATTATAGCTTATGAGAAATAATGTTGAAAAAGTACAAATATTTGATCCTGTCTTAAATTAAAAATGAGGTCATTTAGTCTTCACCATGCACTTCATACTGATCTGGGTTCTAATGGATTTACATTTGACAGATGTGATTATTCAGAGCAACTTACATTTATCTATTTTTTTTTCCATCTGAGCAGTTGAGCTTTAAGGGCTTGGTGATGCTGGAAAGTGAACCTACAATCTTTTAATCCGCAGTCTAACACCTTAACCAGTAAGTGACCACTTCCTGGAGTTCATCCATTCATATACACTCATTCAGCACTGACTGTCAAGTTTTTCCAACAATATCAGCAAAACTAAAAGTGTAATCAGCTTCTTAAATTTAGATTTAGTAATTAGTTTATTTATCATAACTAATTATTGTTATTATATTATTAATGACACGGGTCAATCGAATTGTCGCATGTTTGTGATTAGCTTACCTGAACTCTATGTTTTCCCTAAACTGTTGCCCCAAAGTTTTTGGATTGTAAACCTGATTCCAGACCCTGAGCTCCATGAAGACACGCTACACAGAACCCTGACTCAACCCCACTGGTCACAATTGGAATGAACTAGAACATGGACTGCACTCCAGACCTCCTCACTTCAACATTAGTGTCTGATTTAATACTATGGTGTCTAAGTGAACAAATCACCTGGAAAGTCTTTCCAGAAGTGAGAAAGTTATTTATAGGAGCAAGAGTAAGAGTTTGATGGTCAGATTTTTACTATTTGAACCGACTAACCGAAGATCCCCATATTCAGATGTCCTGCATTTTTGAAGGTAACTTTACCTCTCAGAAAAGACGAATGTGATTTTAGCTGCATAATTTTGATAATAATTCTTCGGTGAGGATTGTATAAATCATTTTGGCAGGATAATAATATGGCCACTGCATCAAATAGGAAAGTGTATATCCAAGCACAATTGTAGCTGTGCTCTTTCTCTCTGTCTCTCTCTTTCTCTCTCTCTCTCTTTCTCCATACTAGACTCACTTTTCTGTAGTAAGTTTTACTCAGCGTAAAGTCTTTCCCTGTAGACAGATTTGCAATGCTTATAAAGTCTTATTTAGATGACTCACTGGATTTCCGCACAGAGCGTAATTCGGAGAGGTACTCCACAATCATTCATCATTTTTCCCCGCTTATTTACTGATTCGGGGTCACAGGGATCTGCTGGAGTCCCTGAAAGGGTGAAAGACAGGAGGGGGACACCCTGGACAGGTTGCTAGTGCATCACAGGGCCACACACACTCCTATGGACAATTTAGAATCATCAGTCAATTTAACATACATGTTTTTGGACTGTGAGAGGAAACCGGAGAACCCGGAGTAAACCCACGAAAGCACTGGGAGAACATGCAAACTCCACACAGAAAGACCCCTGCCTGGAAACCGAACCTGGGGCAACAGTGCTAACCACTTAGCCACCGTGCTGCCCTATAACATGAGAAAAACATTTTTTGTGTATGTGTATGAGAGAAAGAGAGGCTTAATGAGAGATAGATAGAGAGAGAGAGAGAGAGAGAGAGAGAGTATAACATGACTGAGTTGCCTATCTGATACACAAAATTTATGGACTTTCTGCAAGATAGCAGCAAGAAAATGGGCAGAAGATATACAGCCACCTCTAGCATCCTGTGGAGCGAGGCGTGATTTGTGCAAGACACTCACAGTATCTCATGACATCCCGATCATAAAATTCATCTGGATTAATTATAGATACTTAAAGCGTAAACAGATGATTTATACGGCGATGTATCTACTGTCGAGTTCTCGATTCGGAAGAGGCAGAAAGTGTGCATTTATTTTCTACGAAAAGAGCTCTGATATTAGACAGTAGAGCTACAAAAAAAAGCACTTGTTCGAATATGTCTTTGTTTCTATAGCAACAACTTACACAGGGGTTTAAAGGCAGACAATTATTTTTTTATATTATACCAGAGTACAGCTGAGAAACACAGCAAACACTTTACAACTGCATAGTGTTAAATTCTTCTTTTTTTTTCCTTGTCTACCAATTATATCTACCAATATTCTACACGCTTGCTAAAAAATCAGGGAAGTTCTACGTGTGCTGAACATTATACACTAATACGTAGGATTGGAATTGGACCTCTGAAAGTGGCAAAGGCAGGGGGGGTTCACCCTGGACAGGTCGCCTGTCTATCACAGGGCCACACACACACTCACACACACTCCTATGTGCAATTTAGAATCACCAATCAACCTAACATACATGTTTTTGGACTGTGGGAGGAAACCGAAGAAACCTGAAGTAAACCCAAGCAAGCATGGGAATAACATGGGGCAAACACTACACAGAACGACCCCTGCCCGGGAATCAAACCCGGGACCTTCTTGCTGTATGACAGCTGTGCTAACCACTAATCCGCTGTGCTTCCCCCCATTAAAGATTAAATAAATAAAATTTGTCTAGATTGATAGATCTATAAATAGATAGATAAAAAAATGAAATTACAAAGTGGTGTGAACATGTAGGAAATAGAAACTACCCTCTAATGTTGCAGCAGATTTAGCCACAGACGCTTCGACAAAAGTTCTTTAGTTCATAAATAATTATATGACTCGTATTGTTACCTGTGAAAAAACGTAATAAATACACAAATGCGATAAATGCACCGATGTCACAATTCCAGCTTCAAGCTTCATAGATCAGGTGGTGGTTTTCCTCTGCATGATATTCGCCCTTTTTTTTATTAGCCTGCTGTTTCACAGAAGCGTCAGTTTGACCCTGACACATCAACCCGACAGACCTTTTCGGCTCTGCTGCGAGCTTTGATATTATTTTAGCTGACTTTATTCTGTGTTTTGTAACAGCGACACAAAGGCAAGACCGCTTCTTTGGACCTCATGTGTTTCATTTGGCCAGGGTGAGCCACTGGTAGCAGATCCAGCTTCAAACATTGACAGGTTCTCATGCTCTTTTCCTGCAGGATGAAAGCTGAAGGTCCTGAATTGGGACACAGCCCTGCTGGATTAACCTGAAGGATTTCAATTCTTCTCATTTTTTTTCTTTTACTTCTTTTTGTTCATTTATCTCACTTTGTTTTTTTTCTTTCTGGTTAAAAGGCTTCCGTTAAACTCCCCCATGTACATTCCCATGCCCTTTTGTGTAAACTATCGAACATTGTTCCGACGTCATCAATTACTCAACAAAAAAAGCATGCAAACGTTTCTAACTCGTTAACGGTCTAAAATGATGTGTAAGGTGTTGGACTGCTAATCGGAATATCATGGGTTCAATTCCCAGCACCTCAGATGATCAATGGGCCCTAAGTGAGGCCCTCAACCCTTAACTGTCGGTTGTATACAAAAATGTTATAAATGTACATATTGTTTGTTTAAATGAACATATAACTTAAGCGTGGCATAAATAGATACAGTCGATTGCTTTATTTATTATTTTTATAATAAAACTATATTACTCATATGACACTCAGTAAATTATCTAATAACATTACTGTGACTATTTCAACATTAAATAAACAATTCATACATACATGCTTACATACATTCATGCACACTGATGTGCAACAAAAGGTCAGGGAGAGAGAGATGAAGAGAGAGAGAGAGAGAGAGGAGAGAGAGAGAGAGAGAGAGAGAGAGAGAGATACACGATGCATATAATCATGCAGAAACGGTAATGTTTACATAAAGATATGGGAAATTGTGATCTTATTGACAGACATATATAGATAGATAGATAGATAGATAGATAGATAGATAGATAGATAGATAGATAGATAAAAAGAGAGAGACAGAGAAAGAGAAGTAAAGAACAAAAGAAGAAAGAAAGAAAGAAAGAAAAAGAACAACTAAAGTAAAAAGCAAGAAAGTAAGAAAGAAACAGAAATGAAAGAAACTAAAGAAAGAAACTAAATTTAAAAAAAAGAAAAATAGGAAAGAAACAAGCAACAGCCATACAAAAGGAAGAAAGAATCAAGCAACAAACCTATGAAAGGAAAAATAAAACACTAAAACAACGAATGACAGAAAGAAAGAAGAAAGAATCAAACATTAGAAAGAAAGAAAGAAAAACAAAAGGAAAAAGGGAAGAAAAAAGCTAACAAGAAAGAAAAAGAAAGAAGCAAAAACATTCTCTCCCTCTTACGTGGATATTAAATGGTTCTATGACACAGATTACGTTACTGATGGACTGTACGTGTCTACATTTTTACTACGATTACAATTTTTGCGTTCCTTCAAATAAATAAATGTGTTTATTTAAAAACTATTTCAGTATTTTAAAAGCTGTGTCTTTTATATCCCAATCATTTTTGTGATTATCTAACATTCCCCCCATTCCAGCCTCCTGTTAGACTGTTATTATTAATTGGAATAAAATAAAAGCTCTTTGATGTGAAGCCCATCAGTGCGATGACCTTTTGGAAGGCAGCGGTATACGTTCCTCAAGCCACACTACTCATCTCTAAATGTTTACTACCACCATCTGCTGTTCAGAAGAAGAAATATGATTTCTCTCTCATCTCCTCCCTCGGAGATCCCGGCGTGCAAAACTCGAAAGCAGCAGTGCTATTTTATACCCCACTATAAACTTTAAGAACCCGAGCAAGAAGCTTCATCTGCCCCAGGTGTAGATCATCCATCTGAAAAACATTTATATAGCTGTATAATACTGTATACATACTGTACCAGCAACACAACATATGTGTCAAGAAAAAAAGATTTCCATCTATAAAACAAGGCTGTATTCCAAAAATACCGTACACTCCTTCATTTATAACCAACCGTTAGCAGTGATTCATCAAAAAGCATGTTATTATCTACCTGATAGAAATTCATCAATACTCAGTATTCAGTACTCAGTATTCAGTACTCAGTACTCAGTACTCAGAACTCAGTATTCAGTACTCAGAACTCAGTATTCAATATTCAGTACTCAGTATTCAGTACTCAGTATTTAGTATTAGTACAGTATCAGTACTCAGTATTCAGTACTCATAACTCAATATTCAGTATTTAGTACTCAGTAATAAGAACGTCCAGACCTTATTCAGATCTCCTATTTTTGGAAAAAAAAAGGAAACCAAAGAAAAAAAAAAAAGGAAAGGAAAAGGTGAACAAGCGAACAAGAGAAAGAAAAAAAAAACAAAAGGCAAAAAGTAAATAAACAAACAAAAGGAAAAAAAGCAAACAAACAAAAGAAAGAAAGAAAGAAGTGAACAAACAAACAAAAGAAGAAAATGAAAAAGAAAGAAAGAAAAGCAACAAAACTAACAAAAAGAAAAAAAAAGAAAGAAAAAGAAAGAAAGAAAGAAAGAAGAAAATAAACGAAAAAAAGAAAGAAAAAAAGAAAGAAGCAAACAAACTAACAAAAGAAGGAAAGAAAGAAGCACGCAAACAAACAAGAAAATTAAAGAACGAAAGAATCATAAGTCGAGTGTAACATAAGCTAGAAAAAACTAAAGAAACACATGAACGAGTGAACGAGTGATGAATGAACTCAGCATCATATGTTCACTTTTTGGTTGCTGAGGAGACGCGCCGCTACCGTGAAGGTTAAATCACCTCCAGTGGTAATTTCATTAATTCGACATGGAGAGAATCGAACAGCAGGTCTGAATGCGGTGTGTTGCGTGAATTTTTGGTAATAAATCTTGTCTTAAAAATCGAAGGTAAGTTAATGATTATGCATCGTTTTGTCAATAAAAATGGATATCAGTGTTTTATGCTGTTTTCTAACAGATCAGCGTGCTGACATTTAAAGGGTAGAATCTGTTATCCTGATAGAATTTCAATAAGAATATTATTTCCTCCTGACTGGTGGTTCTTAAGTAACACATTCGGTGGTTTACGTTTTTTTTTTTTTTTTTTTTTTTTTTTTTTTTTTTTTTGTTAGAGAAAAATAAATCAGTGACAGTAGGATGTGATGGACATTATCACTCGGAGTAAAGTTACTGTTATTATAGAGCAACATACAAAAGTGCCTCTGTTAATGAAAAGATCCATACCGGTCCAGTAAATCATGAACCGAGTGTAACATAAGCGTGAAGGAAGGAAGGAAGGAAGGAAGGAAGGAAGAAAGAGAAGTAATCAAATGAATGAATGAAAGAAATAATTAAAAAAATAATAATAATAATAATAAAAAGAAAGAAGCGAACAGACAAATTAAAGAAATTAATGATAGAAAGAAAAAAAAGAAAAAGAAGTGATTAATTAATAAAAACGAAATGTATACAAAAGAAAGAAAGAAAAATAAGTGATCAAATGAATAAAAAAAAAATGAAAGAGAAAGAAAGAAGCGAACAAACGAATTAAAAGATAAATAAGAGAAAAAAGAATGAAAGAAAGAAAAAGGAAAGAAAGAAAGAGAGAAGCATGCAAACAAACAAAAAGTTAAAGAACAAAAGAATCATAAGTCGAGTGTAACATAAGATAGAAAAAACTAAAGAAACACATGAGAGTGAACGAGTGAATGAGAGTGAAAGAAATTAGCGAAAGAAGCTAACAAACAAATAAAAGAAGAAAATTAAAGAAAAAATAAATAGAATTAAAACAAAACGAACAAAATAATCAAACAGTTAAAAAAGAAGAAATACATTTAAAAAGCAGTGAATTTTATTATCATTTATTATTTAAAGTAAAGGAATGTCCATTTGTCTCATCTGTTATCTTTTAAGAGTTTATATTTCTCCTAGAAAGGAATGCTTTCTAGGATTAATCTAGCTTTAGGAGTGATACAGACCGACACGCCCCCTTCAAAGATAGAAACAATGATGTGACCCTCACTTCTTCCACACAAGCTGTCATGAATGAGCGGTTACTATAGAGACAAAAGAAACTGTCAGGACTCTGTCTGTCTTGCCTTGTGCGTTGCCCTGCCGGGACACTGGCTGGCAACGAAGACACTTTCTAGTCCATGTGCTTAATGTTTCTCTATGTCCTGGTCATTGTTTGTTATTGGTTTATTTTGATCATGTGTTCCTTATTGTGTTCAGGTGTGTGTCATTTAACTGATTGACTATTAGGTTGTGTATTTATACTCCAATGTTTCCATCTATCTTTGTCTTGCTTTGTTGCGTGTCACAAGCAATGTCTAGGTCATGTCATGTCATGTCATGTCATGTCATGTCACGTCATGTTTCTTAGTCATGGTCATTTATTTTTTTAGTCATGTCCGGTCTGGTCTGTTTTTGTTAAGTTTAGTTTTATATTTTTGTAGGTTTTTTTTTCCAAATTTATTGTTTGTTTGGTTGTTTGTTTATTTGTTATATTGTTAAATAATACAGCATTTGCGGCCAAACTTAACCCTTCGACTCCTGACCTAAACCTATAATTTGCATTACAATCAACTCCACTCTCAGACATGTTCTTCTATAAAAGAACAACATCTGGCCAATCAGATCTCTGGATTAGGATGTATTAATGTTACAGATTGATTGACATTGTTTCCAGTTTTTCTAAACATCTAACATTGTATTGTATACGATACCGCGGAAGAGTAAACCCCCATGGGTCAGGCAGCCGGAAACAGCTTTCCTTTGGTTTTACAAAAATGCATAGGCCGAGACCTCATCAATACCCCGCAGAGCATGCCTCTCTCACTCTCCGGTTTTTTTTCTGAAACCTGTCTTCCGATTGGATTACAGTCAACGAGGTTGCAATCAATGGGGTCTTGTAATCAGTGACAAGGAAACGATGCTTATAGTGTGGTGTTTACTTGCTCGCCCTCCTCCTTTCTTGCTTCTTTTTTCTCAACCAAAGCAGTATGGATCTAAATAGACTCCCACACACCCAATGCTTGGCGTCCTGGTTGGTGCAGTAGAATAGCAATCATTAGCCTCATCCGGGGCAGCACAGGGGGTTCAAATGGAGTCATTATGACCATTCAGCTTTTGATTGTGATTTAAGCTTCTGCAGTCAAATTTTTTTGTATTCAGATCTGGGGAAAGGGGGAGGGGTGGGGGGTATTTTTCTTTAGTTTATGTTCCTGAGCCTTGGTTTCAGGTATTCTAAAATGGAGCTAAAGCTAGTCATACATGATTGCAGGTCCCTGATTGACCCTGTACAGTTTATTAATCTGGAAAGTCATCAAGACCTTAGAAAAGTTTTTCTTTTTTTTTTTTTTTCTTTTTTTTTCTATAAAAGAAAAGAATTTTCAATAACACCTCTGACCGCAGTGCAGCAGGTAGAAATAAATGCACTAGTTTTACTCTTATTGTTTTTGTAGGTACAGGAATTGAATAACAGGATCTGCACTTAAACAAATTCAAATAAAAGTGTACAATTAAGGGGTTTTTTTGTGTCAATGTTTTCCACTATTTAAAGGTCCACAGATGAGATTATTGGACAGAAAAATGATAGACTGGTAGATGAAAAATTCTTTAAATGCATTATTCTATGGCAGAAACTCATTTAATCTGTAGATGTTTCACAGCATGGAATGTAAAGAGATATTTTTAGAAATTAAATTAAATTCATTTATCTTCTATACCGGCTTATTCCCTAATTTGGGGTCACGGGGACCTGCTGGAGTCCATCCGCTGCTTTTTTTTTTATAGATTGTCATAAATGTAAGCAGAATAAAGTGTACAATTCTTGATTTCTGTACAAGATGTTCACACTTACTGTGCAAAAAGTTTTTAAACCAGTAAAAAATATTCTCCAGGACTAAAATGTTTACAGATTTTTAGACATCATGACAATTTTCAACAGTAAAAAAAAATAGTCTGGTGAATGAATAGTCCTGTTATAGCATATAGTAAATGCTATATGCTATGACAGAAACGTAATCCTTCTGTAGATGTTTCACAGCATGGAATATAAAGAGGTATTTTTAAGAACTTTTTCTGAATTAATTAAATATTTTTTGTAAATATTGTATAAATTAATTGTATAAAGTCCTATTCGGCCAGGACTAGTTTTACAGGGTGGGTGTTAAAGAAGTTCGAGCAAACTTCCGGTAAACTTCCATCCATTGAAAAATCGCATTCCATCCGAATGAAAATGTCTGTAATTGCTGAAAATGTTACTTTTCCAAAACGTTTTTTTGTTTTTTGTGTGTTTTGATCAACATGAAGTACCACACAATTTCTCACTAGCAACTCCACTATTTTGGTTCCTGCTTTCTGCGTGCCAATAATGGATGTAGATGTGTTTGGTACCCTGCAAAGAAATTGAGCCAAGTCTGATTACTGTAATATAAGCGTCAGACAAGATTACATTTAATTCTGCACTCAATTACATAATGTGTAAAATATAGCAATTAAAAGTTTTTATTCCAATGGGTTTATTATAAGAACCCAGTTTTATAAAATCATCTTTTTTTCATTACACAGTATGGAATGTAAAGAGATATTTTTAGGAATTAAATTAAACATACAACATGATGATAATAGTTCTGTCTACATCCATAAATGAAATCACAGGCATTGACTGGAGAGAATTGTAAATCAAACACTGTTTGGAAAACTCATCCCATCTAAACAGGGATTAAGAGTAAGATTGTCTGATTTATTGGTTTCAGTGTTGGACTGCTGATCAAAAAATAGAATTCAAATCCTAACCATCAACCAGCCACAAGTGAGCCATTAAATAACCCCAATGGCTTGGTATAATATTAGTATTAGGAAGTATCAAAAAGCTTTATTGTCATTTCAACTATATATGGGTAAGTGGTGGCTCATGGTTAATGTGTTGGACTACCAACTCGAAGATTGTGGGTTTGATTCCTATCTCCACCAAGCCACCACTGCTTGGGCCTCTGAGCAAGGCCCTTAACCCCAATTGCTCAGTTGTATAAAGGAGATAAATGTAAGTCGCTCTGGATAAGGACGTCTGCCAAATGCTATAAATGTACATATATATATATATATATCTCAAATGCAGTACACAACATTTATCCAAGAACATGGTGCTGGATAATATAACACAGAATTACACAAAACAACAAAGAGATACATAAAACAAGGACTAGAACTAGAATCCCTAAATCTAGGAAGTTGATAGCGTACAAGCTGTTTGGATGTTCCTTCTTTTTTGGTGCTTCTAATTGTCAATGCTTTCCAGTATTGTGATTTGCATTGTGTCTATAGACTGTGGTCTGACTATGGTTTATTTTATTTTATTTTCACTTGCATCTAATATTATGCTCTCGCATCATGTTCCATTCGCCTACACATTACAGCACACCGTACTTTGTCAGATAACTACCAGACCTTTGGCTTTTGTTTCAATCCAGTATCGATTCTCCCATAAATTAGCATCGTTAAGCCTCAAACTGGAATCCCAATGAAACAAGTCGACATGTTTATTTTATTTCTAACTTTATTACACTCTGGTTGTTTGTTTGGTTGTGTAGTCCGTATGGGCTTAAGGGACTGATTTCATTTTATATAGCGCAATTAGAGACGTTTTACAATGCAGGACAGATGCAGGAGACTGAGCAGTAATGGCGCACCAATAGATGGACTCTCATCTTAGATAATATACAGGGTTTTAAGAGAAATATAGTTAATGTGGAACATAAACCTGGGAGTCATTACAGTTTAAGAAGAAATTCAGAGATTTCTTGGGCTGTCCTTACATTTGGACTACCAGCATCTTGTTCCGCTGGTCTCCTTCACCTCGTCCTTGTCATCTGTACGTCATCCGGTTATAACCATTGCAGTTAATAATGTTTAACCGTGGAAGTCAAGGCTGCTTGTGCTGAGTCTATAAGCGCACACACATACACACGCCCGCGCACACACACACACACACACACACACACACACACCGTGTCTAACAGATGGCTTCTCAGTAAAGTGGTAATTGTCTTCGCTTTTGGTAAAGGCACACACGGCATGGTTGTAAAAGACCAGCACATTTTACAGAACAGGATCGGTGTCGTATATCGTCCAACTGTGTTCGCTCACT
This sequence comes from Bagarius yarrelli, assembly GCA_005784505.1. Classification (NCBI taxonomy): domain Eukaryota; kingdom Metazoa; phylum Chordata; class Actinopteri; order Siluriformes; family Sisoridae; genus Bagarius; species Bagarius yarrelli. The sequence goes on along the minus strand of VCAZ01000003.1, from coordinate 299,934 downwards.
GCACAGACTGTTTATTTTAATAACAGCAACATATCATTTAAAGAGTTTATTAATAAATAAATCACTAGATCAACAAAATGCTGTTTATACTCGAATAGTCGAAAAAAGTTAATAAAATTTCCAGGCCGCAGTTTTTAGTTCAACATTCTGGATTTTTTTAATTATTCCTTTATCCAGGCTTCCTTTAATTAATGAATTAATTGATTTACTTATCTGTATTTATTTGTTATTTCTATCCAATTAGTAAAGAATAAATCCATGTATTCATTCAATTACAATTTATTCATCCATTTATTCATGCATCTCTTCATTCTTGCATTCCTATATCACTTTCTTTTTATGCATGCATTCATCCATTTTTGCAGCCAGTTATGTATTAATTTATTCGTTTACTTATTTATTTATGCATTTATGGAAATGCCACCCATTTATTTATCCATCTATTAATGCATCTGTCTATACAACTAGACTTTTATTACATTAATTCACCCAGATATTCATCTATCCTTCCATGCATTCTACAATCTACCATCCATCCACCCATCTATCCATCCATCCATCCATCCATCCATCCATCCAAACCATTCATCCATCCACCCATCTATCCATCTGACCATCCATACTTTCATCCACTCTACAATCTACCATCTATTAATTTATTCATTCATCCATGTATATGACTACCTCTCCACCCTACAGCCCATCTATCCATCCATCTGTCCACCCACCCATCCATTAAACAATTCATCTATCCATCTATCTTACCAGCCATTTACCCTCAGCCTACCCATCAATATCCATCTATCCATCCATCTGACCACCCATCCACCCTACAGCCTATCCATCCATCTATCCATTTAACCATCCATCTGATGAACCCACTATCTTACATCTTACAGCCTACCTATCCATCTATTCGTCCAGGTATCTATCTATCTATCTATCTATCTATCTATCTATCTATCTATCTGTCCGTCCGTTCGTCCTTCCGTCAGTCCATCTATCCATCCATCCATCCATCCATCCATCTATCCATCCATCCATCCATCCATTCTGTACACTGGTCCCAGCTACCTTAATAATAGCTTTTTCCATTCATTAATCTAAACAATTTTCATCACATTATTCATAATTAATTTATCCATCAGTTCATCCAACTATCTGTCTATTTATGTGTGCATTTATCCTGCCATCCAGTATCCAATATCTCAGTGGTTCTGGTAATATCAGGATGCCACTGTCACGTGCTCAAGAAAGTCTAATAACCCCTTCTGCTCCACAGGGTCTGTGCTAGAAAAAGCTGTTTTTTGGTCTTTTTTTTATTGATTTATTCATCCATCTAATATTTAATCAGATTTTTTATGCATTCATTCATGCATGCATCTGTTCCATATATCCAACTAGCTATTTTTACAGCATAGGATATGGAACAGACATCGATGTAGCTTGTTGTGATTTTTGTTTTCACACTATGACTCTAGTGAATTAAAAAGAAAAAGGATCACGGCAGATCTTACTCTCACTGTGTTATAAAGCCCGATTCACCAGCTCGGCCTAACGTTCAGTCAAAAGTTTTTTTTTAAATTAACCCAGTCTGTGATCTCACACTTTCAGAGATAAAGGCATTGGGATATTCTACCTAAAACCTCACTGGTCTCTCGGATTATAGTTGGCACAGTCAGACGTGTGAGCTAAGGATCTACACATTCAGCTCTCTTCTTTTCCTCCATCTGCCTTAAAAGATATACGTTCCTTACAGACCTTTAACACCACCAGGAGGGAAAAAATGCTTGTCTATAAGCTTTAACATTCAGTAAACTCGCCTTACATCCTCAACTTGTTTGACTACGTCTCTTGTAAATACTAGACTCATTTACACCTTTCTTTTTTCAGCAGAATTCCTCCTTTCCTTTCACCTTTTCTGTCTTTGCATGATAAGCCGAATAGACGGTGAAGACACACAATAGAGCTATTGTTGCATGCCGGTGAGCTGATAATGCTATATGACATTAAGGGCACTAATGTCCATGCCTATTCAGACACAGCTCAGAGTTAAAGAACAGATCGTTAGACAAATACTAGTGGGAAATGTTGTAATTGGACATATTGTCACTAGTAATTCTGTTTAGTAGTTTATGACGATACATTATAAAAGGGGTATTACATGTCATAAATAACACAACGTATTCTTTATTTATTTATCAATTATTCCAGGAACATACACACATACACAGACAATTCGGGGTATCATGTATTTATTTATTTATTTATTTGTTTGTTTGTCTGTTCATTTATCCATACATCCATTTATCCATCCACCCAGCCATCCATCCATTTATTATTTAACAACTTTTATTTAAGAATACATCCACCTGACCATCCAACCATTCACCCAAACATCCACACATCCGTTTAATTAAGCATTTACCCACTGATTCATCTATCCATGCATTTATCCATTCACCTATATATGCATCCGTCTGTACATCTTTTTATTCGGTGATCCACTCAACCATCCATCCCCCCCATCCATGCATTTATTTAGAGAACCTACATCTATCTATCTATCCTATCATGCTTTTATCCATCTATCTATATATCCATTTAACTGTCCACTTTACTCAAGGATTAACTCACCCATTCTTCCATCTATTCATCCACAGTCAATTATTTAATGATCCACCTTCCCATTCATTTAAACATTAATGCAAGCTTTCATCTATCTATCTATCTATCTATCTATCTATCTATCTATCTATCTATCTATCTATCTATCTATCTATCTATCTATCCATCCATCCATCCATCCATCTATCCATCCATCCACCCATCCATCTATCCATCCATCTAATAATTCAGAGATGCAACTATTCATCCATTTATGTATTTATTTATTGACCCACCTTTCCATTCAACTTACCTTCCTTGCATGTTTCCATCCATCCATCCATCCATCCATCCATCCATCCAGAGATTCAATTATCCATCCATGTATCCATCCATGGCCAAATGACAATAAATGTTTCTTCTGTTATTTCTCTGCATCATATTAAATGTTTAGTTTAGATCTGCTTTTCGAGGTAACCCCACCAGAAGTTTTCACAAAAACTTTTTCTAACCATAAAAATCTCACTATATTTCTATAATAATGTTTGTAGCAGTTCATATTTACTCTTATTATTAAACCCTCCATATTATTCCATTTCTACTGTCTATCCCAGCCTCCTTTCCATTCTTCCGTGCTTTTGCACCGCACTTACACACTCCCTCTCTCCCAAGGGAACATCCTGTCTGAAATGTTAAACACATATTGAGTTTCGTGTCTGGTGCCCTGCGCTGCGGCAGACGCCATAATGACTGTCATTTCAAATTAACCTCAGTCCTTTCTACATCTCCCACCGCTGGAGTGATTCAGCTGCGCCCCACACCTCGCTAACACACACAGTCAATCGCTTTAGATTTATGACAGGGCCCTTCGTATGCCTTGTGCAAAAGGCTAAATCTGAATGTGCCGTTCCTGCTGTCACTAAGTTCTTTATCTTCCTCGTCTAAATGCCAGGGTCACAGTGATGCTGCGTTTACAGCTTAGATAGAAGAGCAGGTATTTAAATAGCAGATGAAAGAAGAGGAAAAAAACATTGTTCATGCAGGAAATAAAGCGCAATTCAATGTAAAAAGCTTGTGTTTTTGTTCATTTGATTTTTTTTTGTTTTGTTCTTTGAATATCCCAAAATCCCATGTCGGTTAATTAACAAAGCAATGCCAACTACATGGATAAGTTCTTCTTCCTCTTCTTCTTCCTCTTCTTCCCATTGTTATTAATACCATATTATAACATGATATCATTATTGTTTTCCAAAGTTTGACTTTATTATTTATATATTATTTTCTTTTTGGACTTTTTTTCATATTGTTAACTTCGCATGCTATTTTAATGTGATATATCTGCCTTTATGTTGCTATAACTATTTATTATAATTATTATTATTATTATTATATTATTATTATTATTATTATTATGCAGTTATCTATTTTAATAATATTTGTAAAAATATTTTCATATTCATTATTTAATTATTCTTTTCCTTATCACATTATTATTATTATTATTACTTATTATTATTGTTATTATTATTAGTAGTAGTATTAGTAGTATTTTTATCATTATTATTATAATAATTTTTGCTATTATTACTATATATTTTTTTTTCGTGTCATATTACTATTATTATTATTATTATTATATTATTTTATTATATGCAGTTATCTATTTTAATAATATTTGTAAAAATATTTTCATATTCATTATTTTTTTTTTCCTTATCACATTATTATTATTATTATTATACTGTTATTATTATTATTATTAGTAGTAGTAGTAGTATTTTTATCATTATTTTTATTAATTATTATTTCTATTATTACTATATATTTTTTTCTTGCCATACTATTATTATTATTATTATTATTATTATTATTATTATTATATGCAGTTTTTATATTACTTTATAATTTTTGTAAAAATATTTTCAGTTTTTGTTTATTTATTTAATTAAATTCGATTTTGTAATTGCCTATCACAATATATCTAACCTTATTTTAAAAAAGAAGGAAACAAACAAACATGTACAACTCGACTTTGAGCTGTAAGCAGTTTTTTACTGTTGAACTATAGAAATAACGGCTTCAGGTCATTTCTTCATCATCATCGAGCTGCGCCCTGGGGAACTGATCTACTCCTCTAAATTTCTCATCCATTTCTCAGAAATTGCCTGCATGGTGGCGACTTCATTATTCTCCCCCAGAGAAGCGTGAGCTCCGGAGGGTATTGTCCTAATTCTTTTGGACTAATTTTGCCTTCTTTTTTTGGAACTGTATTAATGTAACTATATTGTAGGCAGTTGTAGTACACATACAATACAGCATATGTACAAGATGCACTCCAATATACGTAAATATTGGCATATTTTCAAAGCTTTTAAAATGCAGGATGTTTAAAACCAGCCAATATTTCAAGTTTAAAGTGGTGTTTTATTAGATTTTTTTGCAGAAAGTGGAGGCTTTATTCAGTGGTGGAAAGTGTAGCTGTGTTAGCAGTCGCAGAACCGGAAGAAATATGAGTGATCTGTTCAAAAGATCAGGAACTGCTGCATCTGACACATCTCCGTGCTCAACTAGAGCCGAGCCTGGTCTGTCCTCACACCAATCCCAGAACTGAAAGTGATAAAACCTCACAGGGGCAGACAGACGTGGCTTAGAGATTGGGCTTTTGCCTCTAACTGAGTGGAGGTGGGAGAAAATGTGTTTGTAGAGTGTGTGTGTGTGTGTGTGTGTTTGTGCTTTTTGTATAAATGTGAGTTATGTTATAGACAGCTAGATTAGGACCTGTGTGTGTGTGTGTGTGTGTGTGTGTGTGGAGTAAAATCTCTGTGGAGGGGAGATGAAGACGGATCTGAAGGTCTCTTGCAAGCCCCATGAGAGTAAGCTGAGCAGGAGATAAGGTGCATCAGCTTAATCCTTTGCAGAAAGCTAAAAAGTCAATATCTACACACACAGACACACACACGCACACACACGTTTCCAGTGTTTACAGTTAAGGGACCCTACACCCGGCAGAAGTATCCAGCTACTTAACAAACAACAATCCCAGAAAGCAGTTCTTTGAATAGCTAAACTTTTTTTCTGTACTTTTTTAAAATAAGGAAATATTTTGTTGTGTGAGTCACACAGATTTTGATTTTAGATAATAAACAAAATATATGATGGTTTTAAGGGAACTGTTGAAATGTCAGCAAACAGTTAGTTATGTTTAAAACCATAAAATTTTCAGATTGATATTTGCGGTCTAAGGAACTCGTAATAAATAAAAGCACCAGTAAATTATTTTTTGGTGGATTAGTTTTAAAATAAATTCAGTGGATATGTTTTAACTGTAGCTCAGTAGACACCTTTATCAATTGACTGATGAAAGCTGAAAGCTGTTTTTTTTTTTAACCCAGATACCCGACAAACCCAAGTTCGGATAGACTAACCGTTCCAAAAAACAATGTTTTCAACTAAAATTCGAAGAACCCAAAAGTTTGAAATCTTTGGTAGAGTCATTTCTTCAACATGCATTATTGTTTTTAGGTGTCCTAACTAAAACCAACGTAAAATCAATAGGAAGACAAACAAAAAAGACATCAGGTTTGTAACAATGATTTCCCAAAAAGGAAACAAGGCTTTGCATCAAGATATTGACACTTTAAGGAATGGTACTGCTTTACTTAATCTGAAGCAACTGTGCAAATAATCTAATCTTAATTGGTGCCGTGACCCAGCAAGGGGGGTTTCAGAATGCACTGAATGAATAAAAGACATTCAATTCAATTCAATTTTATTTTATATGTATAGCACTTTTAACAACAGACATTGTCTCAAAGCAGCTTTACACAGAATGCAGTAACAGTGAAAAGTGTAGGTTTGTCCCTACACATCCGCACAGGATTGTACTAAACTCAAAGTCAAAATAAGGCAGGATAATGAAGCATTTTATAGCTTATAACAGAAAACATATGCTGCATTGAGAGACTGACAATGTGGGGAACAAAATAACTCTTAAACTAAATAGGCACACCTTAAGGACAGTCTAAAGTCTAAGGCAGGTCCAATGTAGACTCCTGAAAAAAGACAATAGCCATACTTTAAAAGCGGGATTTTCTGATAGAAGCAAGGGCACGACGTACACCTCCTAGGCAAAAGAATCGCTATCTAAGATCCATCTGGTCACCTTCAAGGTTCTCTAAATGTAGCCTGGAGAGGAACGGATAACTTGTAGAATCATAGACCATAAAGTAAAGAATGGAACTTTAGCCACATACTACGGCCTTGGGTAAAGGATTGCATTTACCTAACTTAGGGCAAACACCAAGCCTGAGAAGAACAGATAGGGCCTGAAATAGCCTTACAAAAATAGTGAAATAGTATAACCCACAATGGTTTATATAGGAGATTACAGTTATTTCATTCGTTTAAACCAGAACATGGTAGCCCCCTGAGGTCTGGAATGTGTTTTAGGGTTATGTGCTAAGACATTTCAGGCTCTTCAGGGAAACCAGACTCTCAAGATGCCTTTTATCCTTCCGGTGAACACAGACACAGCCACACTGGAACATAGAGTTGCCTGTCCATTAAAATACGAAATCATCTCATATTTGAGAACTAGACAGTGTGTTCTTTTTTAAATCAAATTGGTTTGCCGTTTGTCTTGTATCTTTGAGTGCAGCGTTTATGGCTGTCTCTGATTGGGTAAAATTCTTAGTTTGATTGGTTTAATACAGTCAGGTTCAGGTCAGAGTTAATCAGGGTCAAATACGGGCGGGTCTCTTGGCAGTAATGCTTAGCAGAGGTGCGCTGGCAAAAGAACCAATTTTAATCAATAGCAAAGGCAACTCCAGATCTGCGTCCAGCTTCGGAAGTTTCAGAGCTAAAACAAAATCGAATGCAAAAGTAATAACAGTCTGGGAGACATCAAGTACATGACCGTAGAGTTTTAGTCAGTGATTTCTGTAGTGTGTGTGTGTGTGGGGGGGTGTCTGTCAGAGCTTATAGAAACCAGAGCATCCTTTTACAATTCCTCATATACATCATATTCATCTCCTGAAGCAGATATAATAAGTAAGACAGTTTTCTAATGTCAATAATATATTTTTTTTAAGTTTACATTAGAAAAAATAGTAAATTAATCATAGAATTGTTTAATTAATTAATCTAAGTAATTGCATTAGGAATGTATATATATATATACACTGACGTGTCAGTATTAACCTAATAATAAAATATGGTTGAAATTTTATCTATGGTTCTCAACTCACACGTTCCTTCACAATTTTTTGTGGTCTCATTTCCACCTGCTTATTATTAGTATCATATCGGTGTGTTCAGCTACTACAATATGTCCACTAGAGAAGTCTGTTGAGTTGTAACCATAATAGAATGAGTGCATTTGGTCACACAGATTTTAATACAAGGTGTTTTATTATGTTCTTGAAAAGAGGTTTAAGTTTAGATTTGGGGAAAAGGTAGTTTAGTGGTTAAGTTGTTGGACTGCTAATTGAGAGATCGGGGTACGATTCCCAGCACTACCAAACTGCCAACCTTGGACTACTGAACAAGGCCCTTAACCCCCAATTGCTTGGTTGTCTAACAGACAATAATGTAAGTCGCTCTGGATAAGATGGGATAAGATGGGATATGCGAAAAATGCATTTCATTGGCTCTGTACATGTACCTTGCACAATGACAATGAATTGAATATACTTATACTTATAAGGATGTCTGTAAATGCTGTAAATGTAAATGTAAATTAATCACCACTAGCACTCCATCGGGCCAGTTGTCATCGTGGCTCAGAGGTGTGTGGCCCACGCTGCGACAGACTTCCCTAATTTTTGCATATTAAGGTGGCAACCCTACTGGGATATTACACCAATTAAAAGTTGCACAGGTTCTTTAGATTGGTTCATGCAGTATTCCATACAGTATTAATTTCTCAATGCAGCACAAGGGAATAGTGTTAGATGGATACAACTTTATCATCACTGCAAAGAAATGATAGTATCTAGAACTTACTAAAGTACTCAAAACTTTCAGTATTATATTACCCCTTTACACGTTGTTGTAAAATTCTATGTGGATGTTTCTACTTAACAGCTTTAAAATATTAAAATGAATCTATTCATTCACTCATCTTCTATACCTGCTTATTCCTTAATTCGGGGTCACAGGGATCTGCTGGAGTCTATACCAGCTGTCTTTGAAAGGGAGAAAGGCAGGAGTGGGACATCCTAGACAGGTCGTCAATCCATCACAGGGCATGTGTATTAACAACTACCCACTTAAAATGTGAACCACTGAACAAAAAAAGCATTACCTAACCAATATAATCAGTGCTCTTCATTCCATATTAATTATGTGTGATTTTGCTAATGGGTTTCAGTATGAAGTGACTTCCAAAGCATTAGCAAATAGACAAGAGGTTTTACCTGTGGGAGGGTGAGCAGTGATTTAAATTGTATGACAGTTTATTACATTTTGCTTATAATGCTGTGTGCAGATAGAGAGAGAGAGAGAGAGAGAGAGAGAGATTCTTACTTCCTTCAGCCTCTTCACATTTACACACACACACACACATAAGTAGAATGAGTTTCATTCCTCTGGGGCGCTGTGTTAAATAAATGGTCCTCCAGGCCCACTCGGAAGAAAGCAAAATGATCATATCATTAAACATAATAGATCTGTCATGAAAAACAAGACCATAGTCACAGCGCTGCATTCAAGTAGCAGCCGAGACAAAATGATGCGTCATGTTAACAGCGTAGTAAATGTGCGTAGCTGAAAGGTTACCATATCTTTTATAATTCATGAAGCAAGATGTTGATATAAACTGTTGTACGACCTCTAATGTTTTTGGTTATAAAATCTTAATCAATATTTATGAAACTATTTAAATCATTGACATTTACAGTAAGGAAAAAAAAAATTCATCTGTCCAAATTCATATTTTATTTGTCACATACATGATTATTCACAGTACAACATATAGTGAAATGCTTTTGACGACTGTCTGAAATTAAAGACGTTATCGAATTAAGTAAGAAAAATATACAGTAGAAATAGGACAAAAAATAGAATAAGGTATAAGAAAATAGGGCAGCATGATGGCTTTTTTGCTTAGCACTGTTGCCTCATAAAAAGAAGGCCAGGGTTTGATTCCCGGGCAGTGTCCCTTCTATGTGGAGTTTTCTCTGTGCTTGTGTGGGTTCACTCCTGGTTCTCCGGTTGTTCCTACAGTCCAAAAACATGTATGTTAGATTCATTGCTGATTCTAAATTGCCTTAAAACCTTGGAGAGGATCTGAGACATTAGGGTTTTGAGGCTGACGTTTGGCCTCCTAATGAGACAAAGAACAAAGAGAGGATCTGAGATTTGTACAAACCTGGTGGCCAACTACAAGGAACATTTGACCTCTGTGATTGCCAACAAAGATTTTGCCACCAAGTTCTTAGTCTTGTTTTGCCAAGAGGATATAAATCAATTTATATCTTTTTTGAACAGTTTTTTTTCTGGATGTTTTTGTAGTTATTCTGTCTCTCACGGTTGGAATAATTTTACCATTGAAATTATAAACTGATCATTTCTTTGTCAGTGGGCAAACATACAAAATCAGCAGGGAATCAAATGATATTTTTCCTCACTGTAGAAATTCAGGTGTCATCCTCGCACAAGGTTAAATAAACAGCTACGATTTTTGTTAGATGTTGGCGAGAGTGCAACAGGGAGTCGTAATGACTGAAAAGACAACCAGGACAAAGCATGAGAGACAGAATGGAGCTCTGAGAGCTTGAGAATAAGGAAATGATGAAGGGATACCCCACGGTGTTAAAGTAAATGTGTTCTGAGTAGCTGAGAAAGCAACAAAGAACAACTGCCAGATGATAAAGTATGAAACCTAAAAGGTGTACTAAAATGATTTCTAGCTGTAAAGTTCCGTTTGGTTTCATTTCTCAAATTCCCTTCATCACCATCTTACACGGTGAGTCACTCACTAAAAGCTTGTCTTCCAGATGTTTTGACATAACTCATAACTCAGAAATTTCCTCAGAAGAAATGTCTTGTCTATAATGGCACATTTCGACATTACAGACAACATGCAAGGCTTTCTTGGCACATTACTGTCGGCAGAGGTTACATCACCAGTGTACAACATCAATCATCATCCTGTTCTAGAACTCAGAAAGAACAAAAACAAGAAACCTCTTAACACATACTCTGGTATACAGAGAGGAAAATATATTGCAAACAGTTTGTAAAAAGGGTCCTTACCAAGATTTTGACTAAAACATCAATAACAAGCACAAAGCTACCAAAGCTGCTGTATAATCTGGGTGTTAACCCTTCGCTTGCTGAAACAACTATAGTTCCAGATACAGGTATGATTATTTTATGGTAGTTTATGGTATGTTTAGGCTGTTGCTGCATCCAAAAATAGCAAACACTTACTATACAATACATACTACATTTGAGTTAGCATATACTTTCCGATCATTATATAAATATAAATATGTTATATAAATATGTACTGTTTCTGAGGAAATTTCTGAGTTATGAGTTATGTCAAAACATCTGAAAGACAAGCTTTTAAAGAGTGACTCACCCTGTAAGATGGGGTAAGGTGTTGGACTGATACCTGGAAGATATAGGGTTTGATTTCCAGCACCACCAAGTTGCCACTGTTAAGGCTCTGAGCAAGGCCCTTAACCCCCAATTGCTAAGTTGTATAAAAGAGGAAAATGTAAGTCGCTCTAGATAAGGGCGTCCGCCAAATGCTGTAAATGTAAATATACTAATGTATGCGAAGTATAAATGAAACTCAAACATATTTCATGTTGACATACACGAATTTAAAGTTGGATAATGTTTAGCTGGATAACTGGACATATACTGTGCATGAACACATATGAACAGCAGAACATGGTCTGCATATAAATAGTAAATATAAAAAGGGGTATGGGGAGGTGTCCATGTAAAGTGTGTGCTGTGTTATGTATACAATACGATTCTGTGTAGGTGTGCAAGTCCTAGGAGTTCATGAAAGTGTAGGTGCTGTGCAATATATGCATGTATGCTCGTACAGTAGGTATGCAAAAAAGAAAGGCATGTGTTCTTCTTGGTTGTGTTTGTCATAGATCAGAGAAACAAGTTTTGGCTTCAGGCATTCTGGTTAAGGGCCCGAAATTGCCCGAGGGGAAAAAGCTTCTCCTCATTCTGTCTGTGTTTGTCCTTATGGAGCAGAAACGATTTCCTGACTGTAACAGGTAGAAGAGTCTATTGGTGGGATGGTTGAGGTAATTCACAACATTCTTGTCACTGGTTAAGTACTATTTGCTGTAGATAGAGTTCAGGTCAGGAAGCTGAGTGCGGATGATACGCTCGGCTAATCGCACCACCCTCTGGAGAGCTCGTCAAGTCACCTTAAGTCCTGCTGGGTGCTGTTTTTGCTTTGATGCTTTCCGTCAGGATGCTTTCCTTCAGTGGTGCAGGGGTAGAAAGACCGGAGCACCTGAGACGGCAGTTTAAAGTCTCCTATGTGTCTGTGGTGGTAAAGATGCTGTCGGGGCTTCTTAACCATGCTCTTGACAGGTCCTGTGTGATGTGAACACCTAGGTAGCAGAAACGGTCCACCCTTTCCACTTTGGTCCTGTTGACTGTAAATGGTTGGTAAGTCCTCTTCTTCTTTGCTCTGAAGTCTACTATCATCTTTGTCCTGCTGATGTTCAGGAGAATATTGTTGACCATGTCTCCAGGTTTTTAATCTCTTCTAGGTAGGTCTGATCGTTGTTGGAAATCAGGCCCACCACAACTGTGTCGTCAGCATACTAGACAATGGTGGTGGAGTTAAATGTGGCCATGCAGTCATAGGTCTACAGTGAGTACAACAGGGGGCTCAGAACACAACCATGGGGTGATCCAGTGCTAAGGCTGAGTGTGAATAAAATGTGCTTGCCCACCCAAACTGTACTGGGTCCAGTGTGTCTAGTATTGAGGATGTCTCAGATTTTGGACAGAACCTGATGTGTGATTCATGGATTGAATTTACTACTGCAGAGAGTACAAAGTGAATTTCATTGAAACTCACTGATGGCCAATTCATGGCTACTGGCTAACAACAATTCTCAAAAAGTATTTTGGTGCTTGGAAGCCTAAAAACATTCTTATTGTGTTGAAACACAATTTACACCAAAAAAGTGTTATTATTACACTAAATATCGTATATTTGGCTTGCTGATAAAGTGGTACCACTGGTAGCTTTAGTGTCTTGTAATACCAAGAACTTAGCTTTGTCCTTAGGGAGTAATTATTTGCCTTTAAATAAATATAAAAGGCAAAATCTCTATAAAAGTCTCTATAGATACATTATCTTTGTAATGTTATGGACAATATTTAATGGTTAATTTTAATAAAAAATATTGGTATGTAGCAGCATTTTACCCAAAATAACAATCCAGCACATTGAAGACCACACACTATTTCTGGGACAATTTGCCTGTGGTGGATATGTGAATATATAAAAAAGATAACAATAAAGATTGACTTTTGTGTTATCAGGATGTTTCCAGAACACTCCTCAGAAAAATGATGTAATGCAGATTATCTGCAATATTCAGTAGATAATACAAAGACTGTATAATCTACCATGGCTTTAATGGAATACAATTTAATTATGGACTGTGCAGTTTAATCTACTAATACTGTGTCAGACACAGGGGTCACACCTCCACTAAGCAGTTTACGTGGGGACATTGCTCAGCGACCCAATAGTTGCAGCTTGGTGGTGCTGAAAATGTAACCCACAATCTTTTGTTTACCAGTCCAACACCTTCACAATTTAACCACTACCACTTTTCAGAGGTCTGATGACCACAGAGGTCACACCTACCTTTCCCACTTTAAAAGCCATAACACATTCACTTGGACATAAAGACACAGAAGTTATACTTCCCTCTAGGGCCACATGTCCTTCATTTGCCCTGAATAGCACAGACACCACACATTTATCAGGGGCCATAAGTCAATCACTTGGACTATGAAAATAGAGTAGCTACACCTCTGTCAGCGGCCACACCTTTTTGAATTAAGGACATAAAAGCCTTGCTTCCTTCAAGTGCTACAGCTTTTTAATACCTTTTAAGGACTAAATTATATTGAAGCTACATCTCCTTCAAGGGCACTATGAAAAATTTGGAAAGAAGTCACGGAAGCCACACCTCCTTTAGGTGCCACACCTCATTCACTTAGCCTCAAAGACACAAAAGCCACACTTTTTTAGTAGCCACACTTTCTTCAAGTGGACCAAATGACACAAAAGCCACACTTTTTTAGTGGCCACACTTTCTTCAAGTGGACCAAATGACACAAAAGCCACACTTTTTCAGTGACCACACTTTCTTCAAGTGGACCAAATTACACAAAAGCCACACCTTTTTAGTGGCCACACTTTCTTCAAGTGGACCAAATTACACAAAAGCCACACCTTTTTAGAGGCCACACTTTCTTCAAGTGGACCAAATGACACAAATGCCACACCTCTTTTAGTGGCCACACTTTCTTCAAGTGGACCAAATGACACAGAAGCCACACCTCTTTTAGTGGCCACACTTTCTTTATGTGGACTAAATGACACTAAATGTGGGGAAGTAATGGCTAATGGTTAAGGTGTTGGACTACCAACCCAAAGATTGTGGGTTAGATTTCCAGCTCCACAAGCCACGACTGTTGGGCACCTGAGCAAGGCCCCTAAACCCTGATTGCTCAGTCGTATAAAAGAGAGAGAAATGTAAGTCGCTCTGGATAAGGACGTCTGACAAATGTTGTAAATGTAAATGATACAGAAGCCACACCTCTTTTAGTGGCCACACTTTTCTCAAGTGGACTAAATGACACAGAAGCCACACCTCTTTTAGTGCCCACACTTTTTAAATTAGATTAAATACCCTGAAGCTTTTTTTTAGACTCATTTCCGTTACTTGCCCTGATGTACACAGAAGCCTCACCTATTCCAGGGGCCACATCCTAATCACTTAAAGTAAAATACAAAAAAACATACCTCCTTTATGTGGACTAAATGACAAAGAAGCCACACCTCCTTCCAGGGCCACACATTATTTACCTGGACTGGAAGCCACAGACAACATAATGTATTTCCTTTACTAACACATCTTTGACTGGAACTGACAGAAACACAGCACCTGCCTTCTTTACTTACAGTACACTGACACGCACAGACCACATTTCCCATCCGTCCATTTAATTCACGCATAAATTTCATCATCCTGATTTAGACTACAGCAAAAATGTTTAATAACAGTTATTATGGATGTGAGACAAAGACAAATTAAACAAAATTATATTTACACCCTGATTCTTTTTACAACTCACCACATTTACCAAATGATAGCATTCTTTCAGCAAAATCAGAGCAGATTTTTTAAACATATTAGTTAATTTACTTGATTGTCTCATTCTTTATACCATTATCCGTGCTTCTAAAATTACATTTTTACAATTATTTTTCTAATATCAGTTTATCTCCAAATGCACTGAATAAAATAACACATTTTAAAAGTTTGATTTTGCGTTAATAAGCAGACTTTTTTTAATAATAGCACTAGACTAAATTGTAGGACTTAGTGGTTGGGTGGTTAGCCAACCAGGAGCCGAATAGACAGATCCACCTTGTGTAGCGGTTAGCTTAAGAGTGAAATAATAAAAAAAGATTTCAAAAAGTAGGAAAAGAAATACAGAAAAAAGGTAAAACAATGTGAATTAGTGGATTAAATTTAAATAGAGCTTGGTATATTTGATCATTTATTTGATTAAAGAAATCAGTTTTTAGAATTAGAGTATTAGTAGAATATTAGCTTTATTATTATTATTATTATTATATATTATTATATATTATTATTTACATGAGGTTTCTATCAACCACTCTGTTCGGCTTTTTAGTTTGAGTTTCTTTCAGGATGTTAGTATTATCTGATTTTTCTCTATTAATATTAACAATATTCTAAACTTTACTTTGAAAGCCCTTTGAAATACAAAGCAGTAAATAAACTATGCAAAAATAGAAAGTTTATTAATGTGTAGGTGTTGCTGATGCTCTACTTTAAATTTACATCACTGTCATTATATATATATATATTCTTTAAACATCTACAGTATTTTTTTCTATTAGTCCTCACTCAACCCAATTTTATTCAGCTGTTGTTGTTGTTCTGATTCTTGTTGCCCTCTGCACTTTATTTATCTCTTTCTGTCTTTTTCTTTTATTCAGCTGAAGTCTGAAGTCACAGGAAAGTAAAGATTTGGACAATTGCCACTCTCTCTCTCTCTCTCTCTCTCTCAAACACACACACACACACACACACACACAAATACACACACCCTGTGGCAGTATCCAGGCGTGGATGGTTCACCCGCTGCACCATTTTGTCCCCTGATAGTGGCATTGGCAACTTGTCACCTCTATTGATTTCTCTTAAACTCCAATTTACATGGATATTTGTGGGTGGCCCTCGGGCAAGCAGCGTCCCCAAGGACCGTCCAACATCCAGGCCCACCTACACATAACCTGACTCGCACATTTACCCCCTCACACACACACACATCAGACAGCCTGCATTGAAAAGGTTCCTGTCATAAAACAGCACCCCAAAGTGACTTATTCTGTCTGACATCAGCAAATATGTCGAGTTTTCAAACGTACATTTGGTTGAGTTGTTTCTTTGGTTTGTTTGGGTTTTTTTTTTCCGTAAATGTCACAGAGTAGTCGTAGTGTTCATATTTCAGATAAAGCCTAATGATATTTGACAAGGAAAAAAAATAACCTTTTGTTTTGTTAGGAAAATGTCAGCAAGACTGGATTGTGTGTTTACAATTATTTCAGTTCAGTGTTTTGTCGATTTGAATCATGGGAGTTATCCTCCTTACTGCAAGAACCAAGTGGGAAGAAAGACACAAACAACGCAAAACATGGTGTAAAAATTAAAGTTTTCATATTTCAAAAGACGGAAATTACAATCACAGTATGATGGATTATTATAAATGTAATTAATCTGGTGTTTCTTTAAAGAAAACAATGTTTAAGATGGAATTTAAATGATATTTATACATGAATACTATATGTTTATGCATTTTGTTCTAATACGTTAGCATTTCTATACTACGTCCATGTAGACCCGGTGTAGAGATACAATACATACTCTTTGTTTCATAAAATGATTTATATTGAAAATAAAGTGTCTGATAGATGAATATTTTGTAAGGTTTAATCAAATATCTCTCCAGGGGCCCGAGGTGATTTGGTGGCCCTTGATATGCTTTGACATGCTTTGACATTTGTGCTTATTATTATTTATTATTATATTATTATTTATTTTTTTATTTATAAAATACTATTGCTCAACAGGTTATGTTTTTGACTGTGTTACAATAATATTAAATTCAAATTTTACTTGTCACATACATAATCATACATATTATGTAAGCATGAAAGTAGAAAAGTGTGTAAAAATAAAAAAAATAAAATAATATATATATATATATATATATATATATATATTATTATTATATATAAAAGTATGAGCAAATATGATAAGATATGTATGCAACAGAGCATCCAGACAAGGACATGGAGCAGGTTTAACCCAGTGGGTGCGTTTATTTAAGAACTGGAGCAGAGTAAACCCAAACACATAGCAGAGAAGGACGCTGGAGACAGAATGGAGAAAACGAGAAGGAACACAGAACTAGGAACGATGGGTGACTGGAGAAAGGAGACGCGGGAGCCTGGAGAAGGAAAAACTAGGAAGAGGTAAGTAGCAATTAGGAGACGTCTTGATCTTGTTTGCTGATTGGTGAACAGAGTGCTCTTTAAATAGGAAAGTGTTAGCGTGAAGGGTGATTAATGAGAATGCAAACAGGTGCTACTAATTAATATTCATTAATATTCGAGCTGAGAAAGCGAGCTTTTGGCTGTGGCTCCAGAGAAAGCATAATGGGTGGGGGCCAACACCCCTGTAAAGGTAGCTGCAGTGGGGTGACCAGGAGTCCCCTATCTGCCACCCCTGGTCCCCCCCACACCTGTCAGAAGATGTACTGGTTTAGGGGGTGAAACATCAAGTGATCGGCGGCCTCCAGCTGCAGCTGTCCTAATGGCACCGGTGGAGGTGTGTCAGGTGGAAAGCCAAAGCAGGAAGAACATCTCACAGTGTTACTGTGACAATTTATATATATATATATATATATATATATATATATATATATATATATATATATATATATATATATATATACGCTAGAAAAAGTAAATGCACATGGATAACAGAAGGATGAATATGTATATACAGATCTTAATAGAAATACTAAAGTGTCCTTGTGCTGGATTAGAAGTGTTAAGTGACTCTGCGCTGTGCCAGTCCAGTGTTAAGTGCCGGAATAACAAAGATGGACGCCATGTCTGCATTTTTTATGAAAATATGTTATGCGTATGTAGCTAAAATAGGTTGTGATGATCAGAATATTGTGTGTTTAATCCCCAGCATCAACAAGCTGCCACTGCTGGGCGCCTGAGCAAGACCCTTAACCCTTAACTACTAGAGAAACCTAAGTTACTCTTATAGGGTGGCAAAAAAAATGTTGGACAGGTGAGATAGATGCAAAAAGTCTAGCTAAAAAAAAATTATAAATTATTATTTTCTACTAATGTTTGTAGGGAAAAACATCTTGACATGATGTTTTAGGAAAATAATCAACTTTATGTGTAATGACAAACAGGGGTGAGGCCATTGGGGAAATGAGGGGTTGTGTTGGGCTGATTTTAAGAAGCCCCTGCACTATCGGGGCCGCCAGAGATCTGTTTTATTAGTAGTAACAGAGTGTTGTAAGGGGGCCCAACCTCATATTCATTCCATAAGGCCCAAAACCGCTAGCAGTGCCCATGCTAACAGCAGTTCTGCTTAATCTTCTTGTTGATTAATTCTCTGTTTTAGAATGTAGCTGGACTAAGTGGTTTAGTCATTATTAATTTTTTTCCAGAACAGTTAACAGATCAAGCTTTCACAATGGAGGGTTTACCTCGACTTTCTCTACCATTGTAAAAGTCCTTTTGTAGCGTGTCTGAAGTGCATGAATGACCATTGAGAATTAAGCATAACCCTTAGTCTCCAGGTGGTTCACCTGGAGTTCACCTGAAGTTTAACTCCCAGGACTATCAAACTTCCACTGACGGGCACCTAAGCAAAACAATCAACTTCTCCGATGAAATAAAATAAAGATGTATAAGGATCTACCAAATGATGAAGATGTAACTCAGATGTCTTTAACAAAATAAAAACAATAGATTATTTTGTAAACACACATTTAGTATTATAATTTCTGGGATAATTTTAATGGTTCAGTGATGATAATACTGATCAGAAGAGTAAATTACAGTGAAGTGTTGGTATTATATTCAGAAAGAAGCATCCAGGACAGGTAGAGTACAATATAAGAAATATACATACACTTGCAACAATACATGCAACAAATAATGTGCCTATTCATTATATGTTGCTGTAATTTAAGTCTTAGAGATTCATCTGTATAAAGATTACTAAAGAACAAAAGGAGGCAAACAGATAAGGAGGAGATTGTTGTTCCAATCCAAGAAAGATGATGATGATGATGATGATGATGAAATTTTGAAGGTCTTGGTGCACCACAAAACAGTTCAATTAAACATTAAAATTGTTTTTTTAAATTATTGTTTTGGTATAGAACAAAATAGAAGGTATTAACCCTACCTTCAGCGGCTTCTAGAATCAATCGTTGGTCTTCTTAAAGACATCTGTAAAAAAAAATGGACCTTGCCGAAATGCCGAAAATCCACCTCAAATGAGGCACCGGTTCATCCACACTAAATCGCAGACAATTAAGTAATTACAGTATGTAATCTAATAGCATCATCAAATTCATCCAGACTTTCTTCATCAACTCGGTAAATGAGGACCGAACTGAATCCTCAAGGAACTTGCTTCCATTGATGCGCAGCACATCTGCCTCTTCTAATCCAGATGTGTGATTTTCATTCAATTCACAGTCAATCTGGTCCACACTCGATCCAGGCTGCTGGAAAACGTGATGCGAGTGTGAGCTTGTCCATCTTGAAGGCAGACAGTATGACTCACTCACAGTCCAACCACACACACACACACACACACACACAGAGTTTTAAACATCTAAAATGTTATAGGGTTCAAAAGTGCGGCCTTGTAGGATGCCAGAGAAAGCCGCCTCTTCTTGACGGAGAACGCTGAACTTTTTTATCGTTTGGATGAAATCGATTCGTGAGCAGACCAGTGGGATTAACGTTGGAGTTACAGTATGATTTTTGATAAATGTGTTTATATGTTTAAGCTAATTGTGATATGGAAACTGGGCATGACTGGTACATGGTGGGTTGCATCGCTGCATGATCGTGATACAGCCTGCATGGTGTTGTTGCAAGTTCTCTTAGTGTGGGTTCTTTCTTGGGTTCGAACAATATATATATATATTTTTTTGATTAATGGACTTGCCATCTTCAGCAACAAACCAGGATAAAGTGCTTCTGTATTATGGATGTTTAACATAATTAATATGATATATTTATATCTATCCAGATAAAATGAATATAATAACCAAGATTACATTTACGCAATCCTGAAACAGCAAACGAAAACTCTTTTCACTTTTATGTCTCACTTTTTTTTTCTTGATAAAGGCGGGGCTTCCATCTAAACGGATAGATGAATATGACGTCACATCGCTTTCTTCACCGTGATTGGATAAAATTAGTATATTTAACAGCAGATCGATGTGATTGGGTGGCAAAGAGTGTCAGAAATAAAAAAAATTCAATCGCTGAGCTGCAGAAAAACTGGAAGCGTTTCGGCACAGAGCAAACGGCTTTAACCCGAGTGAGGGGCAAATGAGCCGCTGTGTTAAGAGGGGCAGTTAGACAGCAGTTTCTACATAGAGGTGAAGCAGGAAAAAGGTGGAGGGACACTGTACCGCATCACATCACCGATGCGCCGCGCTCAACGAACCTGAACAACTTTTGTGTGCGCGCGTGTTTGTCTCTCTGTGTGTGTGTGTGTGTGTGTGTGTGTGTGTGTTATTTTTTTTCTTTGGCGAAAAGCCTGAGCGCATCAACTTATACCCCGATCCGCTCAGATGGCTTCAATACTCGGCGGCAGCAGCGGCGGCGGTGCGGGAAGCAGCCAGATCAGGTGCAAGTTTAAACGGAGAAGAAGGAGAAGATCCAAGCGCAAAGGTAAAGTGGATTTTTTTAAATAATCACCCGCATTTTTATTTTTATAAGTTGAAAAAAAAAATCCTGGAACCGTCTCCTGGAACCGTCTGTGTAACGCGCGTCATTCGAAACAAAACAAACCGTCCCAGTTTCACAATATGTTTTTCTTTTAAGCAACAATATTTATTACAGTTTGCCTTTTTTTCATCAACAATATTTTATTATATGGAAGTTTCCAAACGTGCCTTTTGTGCGTGCGTATTTGTGTGTGCGCATTTTGTGCCGGCGCGATGGTGTCCTGCGCGTAACGTCCAGATGAGCTTCTCTTTCTTATGTATTTTTATGTTTTATTCTATTCTTGCTTTCTCGTAAAAGCGTTTCTCGTCTAGAACAAGTCACTGACGTATTTTTTTATTTATTTTTTACTAAATTTCTAGAAAGGCGTCAGGCGATTAGAAGCAGACGCACTGATCCTGTGCGTAATGTTGCGTTTTGGTGCGTTTATTTGGTGCGCCGTTGAGCGGGTTCAGTCCGAACAAACAGTGTTTAAGCAGAAGCTTGAAGGACAAAACATAACATAACATAACAAACCTCTTCTGTCTCTCTTTCTTATCCCTGCCCAATCTGTCCAAAAGCTAAAATGTATTCATTTATTGTGCAACATCACCAGCTCACTGTTTCTATTGTCCTTTTTAACGTGCTGTTAAAAGAGCTTGTAAGAAACACATTAGGGCTCATTAGGATGTCTGAGACTGTAAGGTCAGACAACGTCAATGCAAGGGCATCTGACTGCTGGTCTTCTGTAGGCTATGAGAGATAACTTTTGGTTAGTGGCGTAAGTGATGCACTTCTTGAAGAGTATATCATAGACAAAATCATATAGGAATTAATATCGTTTAATTTATTAAAGATTTGTATTTTAAACAGGTGCATATTTACAGTAAAATGTATTTTCCTCTTCTTCTTCTTCTTCTTGTTATTATTATCATTGTTATTATTATTATTAGTAGTAGTAGTAGTAATAGTAGTATTAACCAGCTTCGAAGCAATCAGCACATCCCAGAGAAAAAAACCAAACTAACTTGTTGCACGCTGTTGCAGAACGCCCCGTTTTTTCACCCTGCCATTATTCCAGCCACTTTTCTTTCACAATCACCTCCAAAATTTCATCACAAGCCCCGAAGAGTTAAACGAACCCTCGTCCAAGGTGAGTGACGGCTTGTGTAGTTGTAATAAACAAGGTTGCCCACCATTGCCTGGGTATCAGGGACACCGTGTTCGGCATGACAGGTGTGTGAGAGAGAAAAAAAAGAGAGATAGTGGCATATCACCTGTAGTGACAGAACCCGGGGCTGATAACGTGTTCCTGATCAGACCACCCGCTTTTGGACACACTGCCAGTGGATGAGGAGCTCCATCAGCATCGACTGGCAGGAATGTTTTCCTTTTACTCCTGTTTTTCGATCGAGGAAGTTTTTTAAAATTTTTATTATTATAATTGTTATTATTATTTTTATTATTAACCCATGCTGTTAAACCTGCGTAACTGAGAATAGAAAGATAAG